>SJYV01047888.1:24265-38622 GCA_006410875.1 Neotragus pygmaeus | reverse complement strand
TAAAGTTTTGACATTTTTTCATATCAAATACTTTTCATTTTAGTTGTTAAAATCTTTAAATCTGTTTGGATACTTCTAAATTTCTGTTTATTTACTTTACTCTATGGAAGTTTTTGATTTTTATGTGTGTCAGTCAGTTCCTCTGTGGGTTCTGATTTGCTGTGATGCTTAGAAAGCCCTTCCCCACCAGAAGATTATTTTTTAAATTGTCCATATTTTCTTCTGATACTTTTATGGCTTTATTTTTCTATTTAAATCTTTAATCCATCTGAAATTTACTTTGAGTAAGGAATGAGATGGAGATTCATCATTATTTTTGTTCAAATAGCTAGTCAGTTTTCTAATGCTATGTATTAATTGTCTGTTTCTTACATACAGTAAATTCTTATTTATACTTGGCCTAATTGTTTTTAATGTTTATTTATTTACTTATTTATTTGGTCTTAGTTGGGGTGTGCAGGCTCAGTAGTCACAGTGCTTGGGCTTAGTTGCTCCACAGCCTGTGGAATTAAGATCCTCAACCGGAAATTGAACCCGTGTTGCCTGCATTGTAAGGCAGATTCATAGCCACTGGACCACAAGAGGAGGTTCCCTATACTCGGCCTAATTTTGGACTCTGTTCCCTTTCACTGATCTCTTTGTTTATTCTCTTCCCAACAACAAAGTATTTTCATTACTTCAGCTTTAGAATACATGTTAATATCCTGTTGGGTGATACCCTCTTCTTTATTCTTTTTTCCCTAGAAGAAAATCTTAAAACTTTTAGAAATATAGAAGAGTTTAGTGCAGCTCCATATATATTAATTTCCTGCATTCAGCAATTATTAAAATTTGGTCCCATTTTTTTTCTGAAGCACTTTGAAGTTAATTGGGAAGCTATTTCCTACTTGAATGCAGCAGGCATCTCTCCTTACTTTCCAATTATACTTAACTATTGGTTAGCGTTTGCATTAAGGAAACTTTTGATTTTCGTGTATTTATTTTAATATTTTCTTCATGACTCCATTAGCTTTTTGGTTCATTCTCTTGAGTTCTAGAACACAGTCACACACCTGCAAATGGGATAGCTTTGTTTCCTCCTTTCAGCTTTTCATATCATTTTTTTCTGATTACTTCACCCAACTTTTCAAACCAGTTTTTATAAACAGCAGAGATAGGCTCATATATTGTTCCTGGCTCTGGTCTCTCAGCTTCAGTCCTCATGCTAACTATATGAAAAGCATATATATTTAAAGTTTATGTTAAGGATGTATTTTTTTTTAGGAAGTGTTTTTCTATTGTTCTTTTTCCAAGGGTCTTTTAAAAATTAGGAATCCGTGTTGAATTTTGCCAAATCCCTTTTTAGCATCTAATAAAATAATTGTATTTTTTCTTTTGAGCTTACTAATATGATGACGTGTATTAATAAGTGCCTAGTACTCAGCCATGCTTGCTTTGGGAGTCTTCTGTGGAAGGCGTATTTTTGTTTTCGTGTATTTTATTGGTTCTTGCCCCGTTATTTTTAGCTGCACCCTGGAGGGTTTTGTTTGTTTTTGTTCTTCCCACACGTGCCCTCTGCCTCTCACTGAAACAACATGGATTGAGGGGCTGTCACAGTGAGGGGCTGTAATTTAAGTGACTGGGGCTTGTCCCATGCTGACAGCACGCACCCTTTTTGTGCACTTCTGATGTGCCAAGCTCTGTGCTAAGTGCTTTCCGCATTTGTCAGTCCACACAGCAATTCTGTGTTATAGATGAGAAAGTGTACACTTAAGTCTCTTCTGTATTACTAAGGAGCTGCATACTTATTTGTTTATTTTTTTTTTTGAGGGAGAATCTGATCCTTTTCAAAAACCATTTATATATTCATTTGGCTACGCCGAGTTTTAGTTGCAGAATATTGGATCTTAATTGTGGCATGTGGGGTCTTTTAGTTGTGGCGTGCATGATCTAGTTCCCTGACCAGGGATCGAACCCTGGGCACCCTGTATTGCAAGCACAGAGTCTTAGCCCCTGGACCACTAGGGAAGTCCTAGACCTGAGAATTTTCAAGTCTGACTTTAATAAAAAAGCCCCTCCTCCCCACCTCACTCTGCATCTGAGGGCTGTTTTCCCATCCAGAAGAGAATCCCATCAAGGACTTTGTAGAAAGAGGGGAAAACATTGTAAATCTTGTTGGCTTGTGCAAATGATTGGCATTTATACCCTAAAGATAACTAACTATATGCTGAGTAGCTGAAAATTAGGGGTTTACCCATAACCCGACGGTCCTCTGCTCCCCAGAGTCACATCCAATAGCCTGGAGCACCTTCCTGGATTGTTTCTTGTTTGGGTCTGAGTTTTTCTCATCCTCTGGTATTTCTCCATTTGAACAGTGCCTCGTGCCCTCTGATTTCTTGTGAGACAGTCAGAGACAGGAAATCTTTTCTCCTCTCATCCGTTCATGGTAAAATCTCCTCTCCTCGGTATCTCCTTCAGCCCATCTCTTCCACGTTGTGCCTTTCAGGATGATGATTCAGTTGCTTTACTCTTTAAAGACCTGCTTTAGGGTTGCTCGTTTTATCTTTTATTACTTTTTAAAGATTTGTTCATGTATGCGTTTATTTTGGCTGTGCTGGGTCTTCACTGCTGTGCCCGGGCTTCTCTTTAGTTGCGGTGAGTGGGGGCTACTCTCTGGTGGTGGTGCGTGAGCTTCTCACTGCCGTGGCTCCTCGTGTTGCAGAGCATGGGCTCTAGGGCACACGGGCTTCAGTAGTTGCAGCTCGTGGGTTCTAGAGCACAGACTCAGTAGCTGTGGTGCACAGGCTTAGTTGCCCCAAGGCGTATGAGATCTTAGTTCCCGAAGCAAGGATCGAACCCCTGTCTCTGCATTGGCAGGCAGATTCTTAACCACTCAACCTGGAAAGCCCTAAGGTTACTCATTTTAACATAATAACGCCTTCATTGCTGTGCGCAGACTTTTCTCTGGGTGCAGTGCCTTAGTTTCACAGTCAAAATAGTTATGCTATTTCATGGAAAATAATGAGTTCAGTATCTATATAGTCAAGTAACCTCATAAGCCATAAAAAACACTGCTCAGAAATTTACCTTTAATGTTCTGGTTATTGAAGCTCATGCAGACTTCCACAGGTGCCATGTTAAAATGGAGACAGTTTTAGAAATGGAGAGTTAATCCCATAGAAGAAAAGCTTTCCCGTAATTTTTTTCTACTGGTGTGCTCTTTATCCGATAAACTCAGGTTGGAGCAGGTAAGGCAGAGCTTGCTCTTCTCATTTTAGGATTAAAGATCTGCAGGGGGGGAGAAGCAAGGCTTGCTCGTGTGACACAGCCATTTTTTGGGACAAAAGAGTAATTCAGGACACTTGGCGTCTGGTCCAGCGTTCATCTGCTCTGGTCCCACAAGGACCATCCGTTTGATTCAGAGACAGGCTTTTCAGTGTTTTGTTTCATCCGGATCTTTGTTTCTCCTTTCTTCTCCCTTTTCTGTCCAAAATATGGCCACTGCACTGTTCGCTGATGGCCTGTCAGGAAGGGGATGGGGGCCGAGATGGCGTATCCGACTGTTTCTCTCCTGCTGAGCCCGTCCAGTTCCAGTTTCTTGGGAATAAGTTTGAAACAGCTGTTAAATGCAAACAGGGGATCATTTGTAGATATCACTTAAGGCTGTTTCTGTTTTATCTTATAGCAGAGCACAAACTAGAATAATTTAGAAGGTTTTTAAAGATTCTTAATATATTTTTGTTCCCTTTGCTACCTAGTTGTCAAGCTTTCTTCTTTCTTCTTTCAGATTTAGTCCAATAGGATCTAAAAGAAAGCAATTTCTGGAGAGAATTTACTTGGGCTTAAATAACATATCCTTCCCGAAACCGTCGCTCAATTACTCACGATCTCCTTTTGTGTAATTTAGCACTTGTATTATGTACGCACCGTTACATTTGTTGGCCAACTGTTGGGTATACTTAATCCCCATCCTCTCAAGAACTGCTCAAAAGCAGAGATTATGCCATCAGTGTTCCTCTGACTTCATTTTCCTGTGCATATTTCCAAATGTTCCCATCCAAACCCCTCTGTGTTCAGTGATATATCCAGGATTCAAACCGCTTTGCACTGCTCCCAGGCTCCAGACATCTGTCACCTTAGTTTTGCACTACTGCCGTTGCTTCCTCACTCTCCACGTCTTCCCCTTTTCTTCTTTTAATCCTCCCTAGTAGAACAGCTAGAAGAAGCCTGTTAAAATGTAAAACACATCTCTCTCACCTAAAGCCTTGTTTACAGAGTAAGAGCCAAATCTTTACCGCTGTAGAACAATGGATGAAAGCAGGCATATGATCGAGGAAGGACTTGCTGCCTAAGGAGTGTCCAACCAGTAAAACGTAGGGTAACAGAAAACCCTACAATCAGCCTCTGACTCAGTCTTGTGTTTGTTGAGACACATTCAGTCAGAATGTCTTGCCAGGCTCAGTCATCCTCAGAACTCTGTCTGGGGCTGTTTCAATCAGTATTGTGTTGAGTGTGGATTTAAGGAGAAATGTGTCTTATTTAATCACAGTTTTTCTATTAAGTTATATGTTGAAAATATTTACTTGTAATTAAAATAATTTCTTCTGATTGTCAGATAAGTGCCTTGTACTGGTTTTAATTGACTTCTGGACTAAGATAAACTTAAGTTTGCATCTTGGCTCAACCAATTTCTTGTGTACGATGGCTATAGTACCCACATCTTAGAATTATTGTAAGAGTTACTTGAGAATAGGGGTTTTCCAGGTGGCTCACTGGTAAAGAATCTGCCAGCCAGTGCAGGAGATGGAGGAGACATGGGTTTAATTCCCTAGGTGGGGAAGATCTGGAGGAGGAAATGGCAACCCACTCCAGTACTCTTGCCAGGGGAAATCCTATGGACAGAGGAGCCTGGCAGGCTACAGTCCATGGGGTCACAAAAGGGTTGGACACGACTGACTGAGCAGGCACACATGCAGATGCTTAATGAGTTACAGACATTTTTCCGATGCTTTGAAGAACTGGAATACATTTATGTCCCCACATCCCCTTGAGTGATACCATTAAAAGCAAACAACTAAAAGACCTATCGGACTCACTGCCAATAGTATGGAAATCATATGTGGTGTGTCTGGTTTCTGAGCAAACACTAAACACATCCAGTCTTGCTATTAATCAATGTTTTGTTACCTAAGGGACTGAATCATTCTTGGCTTTCTTGTTAACATCAGGTGCTGTGGCATACAGGTTTGTTTATTAATTCACCAAATATTTATTGGTCCCTAGTGTGTTTTTCTTTCCTGAAAAGGATTCCACCATATTACTTGCAATGTTTTATGTGTTGTGTGAAAGGAGAGATGATCTGGAGTCTCATGGGGCATAAAACTGCTGAGGACAAGGAGTTTCATTGTCTTCCCTACCGGGCTGTCTTCACAAGGCTCCCAGCTCCCGCCACTGCAGTGCCTGGTGTTCAGGAGATGCTCACTCACGTGTGGAATATGTGAGAGAATGAAGGATGGCAAATAGAGGCAGAAACACACATGTTCCCAGTTTACACCTGTGACCTTTCTTCTTAGAGTGAGTTTATTTAGCACCAGCGCATCCATGTGTAGGTGCTTTGAAGGTGAAAGTGTTAGTCACTCAGTCGTGTCTGACTCTTTGTGACCCCATGGACTGTAGCCTGCTGGGCTCCTCTGTCCATGGAATTCTCCAAGCAAGAATACTGGAGTGGGCTGCCGTTCCCTTCTCCAGGGGATCTCCCCGACCCACGGATGGAACCTGGGTCTCCTGCATTGGCAAGTGGGTTCTTTACCATCTGAGCCACCAGGGAAGCCCCTGCTTTGAAACAAACAAAAACATAAGTTATCAGAAGCATTCGTAATTAGCAGCCTTAGACGAGGAACAAAATTGGCATATCCAGTCTCTTCCGTTTTGTTCATCCTTTCTTTTTCCTTTCCTTTCCTTGTTGTGTTCCCCTTCCTTTCCAGCAAGGCTTGCAAATCAGCTAAACAGTGTAGTTCGTTATATATCTTAATCGTTAACTATGTGAAGTATAGTAATCCCTTGGGTGTTGGCAGACCCAGAGTTCCTTTGGGCAGGCACATTTCTAGTCTGAAGCAGAATGAGAAACAAATGATGCTGTGGGTGGTCATTGATGGGGCCGGGGGCAGGGGGCAAGCATGAACCTGTGGTGATTCCTGCTTAGCAAACCTGAGTGTTTCGGAAGCACAGGGGCAGGAGCTCCAGTTGGTGGCGGCGCAGGCAGCTGTGTCAGGGAGGCCTCGGGGATGAGCGTATTAGCGCCAATAGCTGCTGGAACAAATGACCACGGACGTAGTGGCCTAAAGCGAAACCCGTGTTTATTTTCACAATTCTGGAGATCAGAAGTCCAAAATGCGTTTCACTGGGCCAAATTCAAGATGGTGGCATGGCTGCATTTCTTCTGGAGGCTCCAGGGAGCGTCGGTTTTCTTGCTTTTCCAGCATCTAGAGGCCACCTGCATTCAGTGGCCCCGACCCTGGGGGTTCTTCCATCTTCAGAGCCAGACACACGTCCCTCTGACTTCTGCTTCTGTGGTCACATCTTGTTCTTTGACTTCGGCCTTCCTGCCTACCCCTTAGAAAGACTTATAAGACTAGTGACCCATCCAGACAGTCGAGGATCACCTCCCCACCTCGGCATCCTTAACACCATCTTCAGAGTCCCTTTTGCCATGAAAAAGGTTTCCAGGTTCTGAGGATTGGGGGATATTATTTGCTTACCACAAGGAGACTGAAGTTTAGAACACAGCTCTGTCACTTACTGGCTGTGGGTGTTTAGCTGAGCCATGACTGTTTAGAATCTCTTTCCTCTTCTATGGGCGCAGCAATGAACCTTCCCCACCCCCTTCACACACACACACTCACACTCACAAATGGAGTCATGTTTTTGAGATCTGGATGAAATATATATGAAAAGACCTGATAGACTTTCTTTTAATTGATTTTTATTGTGACTCAAAGCAAAAGGAAAGAAAGACATTTATTTGCTCCCTTCAGAAGTTATCAGCTCTTAGCCAAGTGTTTGGGGGCAAGGGTGAATTGAATTCTGTTGATCTGGATTTGTTCCCCCTTTTTTTTTTCATGAATCTCTTCACCACATATTCTTGTTTACCTGGTTTCCCCTAGAGGCCCTGTTAGGAAGCTGTTAAACGTCATTAACAAATATTTGCCGAGTGGCCCACCTGTGCCCTGCCCTTTGGTAGAAGGCCCAGAGGTGAGGGAGTGTGGGCACCAGAGGAGCAGAGGTGATTTCAGCTTAGAGCGTGAGGAGGGAGCACAAAGATGAGACGGACTGCGAAGCAGCGGGGAAATGAGAGCAGGACCACGTCGGGGGCCTGAGTACCTGACTCAGGTCAGCAGCATCCATGTGCCTCTAAGTCCTGCAGAGACGAGAGCAAAAGGACATGAACCACTCAGCCCAGGAGCCGAGAGGCAGCGTCTGAGGTTTCCCTCTCGGCTCCCCCTAGAAGTCCAGGGTTGTCCTGCCTTGGAGGCCAAGGTCGAGTCAGGCTAGATATGTTGAGACTCCAGAGTGAGAGACAGCCTGTTGCTTTTAATTAAGGGGCATGTCCTCATCATGGCCCTGAAGAGTTTCTGCATGTTTGATGCAAGTTTGGCGGAAATCAAACCTGTGGTCTTTGAAAGCGTTTCCTGACAAAAGGCTTCTGTCTGTGTGGCTCATCTCCTTGTTGATACAGATTTGCATCTGTAAGTGTCTCGGGTGGTTAGACTGAAAGGTGGAGGAGGAGCTGGGCAAGCAAAGTAAACCTTGATGCCCCCAACCCCGGTCTACTCCCATCTCCCACCGAAACTGCTTCTGCATATTAGGAGTGAAAAGGCATGGTGGTATTTGCTGGAGATAAAGGGACATCCACAGAAACTCATAGAATAATATACCTTTTGACACTGAGCAAGCACAAAAGTTAAATAAGAGTGCTCTTTTACTGATGATGGACATGGTAAACAGAGTTCTAAATTTCTTGCTCTAGGTAAAGCAGCATTTCCGCAACAGATGGTGTATCTCTTTTCTCATAAGTTCCTTACCTTTGACTGGATCTTCTTTCTCTATTCTAGGCTGTTCAGCTTGACCCTGAAGAAACTCGTCATGCTAAAAGAAATGGACAAAGATCTTAACTCAGTGGTCATCGCTGTGAAGCTGCAGGTGAGTTGAGCAGGATTGTTTGCTCAGGCCCCACAGAAGCTGGATAACCTTGTGCCCATGTCAGGGCTTCAGAGATGCTGGTAGGAGACCAGCATCCTTTGCTGAGTCCTTCACTCAGCAAAGAAGATGCAACTGTGGGAAGGCGGTCCAGCTCACGTAGTACTGAATCCCAGTTCTGCCCCTTAGTTAAAGCAGTCTCTTTAGGTCTCAGTTTCTTTGTCTGAAGGATAAAAGTGGCTCTCCCTGCCCTGCCTATTAACAGGATTAGCATGAAGATCAAGAAATTCAGAAATTACTAGGATGGCAAGTGTAGCTTTCGGTCTTATTCCTGGGATTTCTGAGTATAAGCAGATATATGGGTTGGGGAGACAGCTTTGGCGGTTTTCCACAGGGTGAAAGAAATTTATAGGTTATTATTTCAGGCTTGACAGTTTAAAATTTACTGGGATATTTCGTCTTCTGAGTAATCCCCACATTTAATTCCTTGAACTCACTCAGTATTTCCAAGGGACCCAAAATATTTCACCAAGATTCATATTCTAAGCATTCTGGAATTTCAGTTTCAGGAGAAACCGAGCTCCAGAAAGGTCAAGGGGTCTGTTTGTTGCCAGGTGATTTCTGAGTGGCAGAAGTAGAAAGCAGAGAGCCATCACACGTGTGGTCGTTAAACTGCAACACAGGACCTTCCTTCACCGATGCCTTTCTAATGACGGGTCTCTCTCCCTTACTGAGAGTCTGAAGAGCCTCTGGATCCATGCAATGATGGAATTTTCCAGCTTAAGAACAGTGTATTGTGATTCATGGAGTTCTGTTTCTTGAAGAAATAGTGAGCTGTATGGCCATTCTCTCCTAACCACGATGTTTGGTTACTGGCTCACCTGTTATGCAGCAGTTTCTTGGCTTCACTAAAACCCACGTCTGTAGCATTTTCGTAGTACATGAACCATACACTGAAGTCCTCAGTTCTCTTTCTGAGATAAATACATGATATTAATTTAGTCCTCGAAAGCTGAAACCTTTCGGGACTGCCCTGGTGGTCCAGAGCAGCACTAAGCCTGCACCCCCAGTGCAGGAGGCCAGGTCAGGGGGCGGGATCCCGCCTGCCACAACTAGAGTCCCGCATGCCCCGACTGAAGAGCCCCAGCGGGGCACTAAGACCTGGTGCAGCCACAGGAATACAGACACATTAAAAACCACTTGAAACATTTTAATTACTCCTTGTGATTTCTGGTGTTGCTTACATTGAAGCTCCCTGTTCATCTCGGTGCATAGTGATTTTGGTCAGTAGGTCGTGTCCAACTCTTGCAACCTCATGAACTATAGCCCGCCAGGCTCCTCTGTCCCTGGAATTCTCCAGGCAAGAATACTGGAATGCGTTGGCATTTCCTTCTCCAGGGGATCTTCCCAATGCAGGAATTGAACTGTCTATTGCATTGCAGAGTCGAACACGACTGAGCGACTTCACTCTCACTTTGCAGACTCTTTACCATCTGAGGCACCAGGGAAACCCTTTAGTCACTAAGTTGTATCCAGCTCTTGCAACCCCATGAACTGTAGCCCGTCCAGCTCCTCTGTCCATGCGGTTTCCCAGGCAAGAATACTGGAGTGAGTTGCCATTTCCTTCTCCAGGTGATCTTCCCAGACCCAGGGATTTTTAACCCAGGTCGCTGGTGGATTCCCTACCACCTAAGCTACCAGGGATAATTCCTCCCAATTCTGTGAGACGTTTCCAGACACCATGAGTTGAAAAAGCAAGTGAGGGGCCGTGATGGGCAAGTGGAAACTTGTGGTGTCTTTTCCTCCTTTCCCAATTTCGCACTCGTTTCTAGGTCACGGGCAGTGTTCCAGTTTTCAGGAATTATTTCCTTTGCTAAAAGCCAGTGCTTTCCAGTGCAAACACTGCTGGTGTGGTTTGGAAAGTTCCCTGCTGTTTTTGCCTTTCCCGCAGTTAAATGCCTTTGCCAAAAGAAATAATTTCTTTTCTTTCCTAATCAAATATTTAACATTCTGTAAAATTTTAAATTATACCCAAAAACTACAAATATCTGAAATTTTTTGCTCGACTTCCAAGCAGCTGAAAGTAATTACAGATGTTAACACATTAATTTATCCAGTCACATATTTATTCATTTACACATTCATCTAATAAATATTTATGGAGCACCTGTTATAGGCTATGTGTTGTTCTGGGCACAGGGGATTCAGCAGTGAACAAAACAGACCCAAACTCCTGCCTTTAAGGACCCTTACCTGCTGATAGAGCTGGTATCTTCAAAATAGAGTCTGCAAAGCCTGGGCTCCCCAAGACCCCCTCACAGGATACAGGAGGTCAAAACTGTTCTCATGGTAGTACTGTGACTTTACTTGGCCTTTCCACCTTGTTGACATTTGCACTGAAGTTACAAGAGCAGTGGTTGATGAAGCTGTTGCAGGAAGTGGGACCTCCTCCAGGGACCGAGGGCAGGCTCTTGTCTAACACTCGGAAATGGATTGTCCGAGGAGATACATGTGCTGAAAAAGCAGACTTTATTGGGAAGAGATGCCTGGGCGGAGAGCAACAGGGAAAGGGAACCCAGGAGGACCGCTCTGCCACGTGGGTCGCAGCCTCGGGTTTTATGGTGATGGGATTAGTTTCCAGGTTGTCTCTGGCCAATCATTCTGACTCAGGGTGCTTCCGGGGGGCGCATGCATCACTCAGCCAAGATGGATGCCAGCGAGGGGGACCCGGGACGTTGGTACGACATACAGTCTGGTGTCTCCTTTTGACCTTTCGCAAATTCTTCCAGTGGGTGCTGGCTTATTAGTTCCGTGTTCCTTACCGGGACCGCTTGTCATAAAATAACTTCTGCGAATGGCTGCTACGGCCCCTGGCCAGGGTGGGCAGTTTGAGTCAGTGTTTCCTCTAACAAAACAGCTGGCCCTTCCTTCACACCAGGCGGCCTCCCCAGCGTGTCAGCAGTCATCATGTGTCCACCATCGCAGACTGCAAGGAAGAGGTGAAAGGCCAGGTTTGCTTAAGAATATCCTTGAAGAAGGACAGTAAGAATTGTTCATTTATTTTGTCTCAGCCCTGGAGCACATGCCTTCTGAATAGTCTGCGTGATGAAATGGAAACGTGCACACAGCGATCCTGCTTCATGGAGGAAGCTGCCTGACGACTGAGCTGTGTCTTGAAGTCGCTGCTATTTCACAGAACACCGTTCGTATCGAAAGAAGGGCTTACAGACAAACTGTTACTCAGACTCCAGAATTTGGAAGATTGTTTCTTGAAAATGAACAATGTGAGCCTGTCACTTCGAGGGGATAAATGACATTTGAGTTTTCAAGTGAAGATTAGAATTATATATATGTGTGTGTTTGTATATACATGTGTGTGTATATATATGTGTGTATATACATGTGTATACACACACATACCCATTGGACCATCAGAGAATGCCCAACAATCCACCAAGAATTTCTCTATTTAAAAAAGAAGCATTTAAAACACTAGTAACCTAATTTTTAATACATTAAGACTCATTAATGGGTATTTTTATGTGTCATAAATAATGGTACTATGAAAGTGAAAGTTTTAGTTGCGTCTGACTCTTTGTGACCTCATGGACTATGGACCACCAGGCTCCTCTGTCCCTGTAACTCTCCAGGAGTGGGTAGTCATTCCTTTCTCCAGGGATCTTCTCAACCCAGGGATCAAACCTGGGTCTCCTGCATTGCAGGCGGATTCTTTGCCATTTGAGCCACCAAGCCAATCCCAAATGTCAATGGTACTATGGTATCAGACACAAACTGTTTTGCTTCTATACTGCAAATGAAGATATACGATTCTACAGATTTAAAAAGATACTGAAGATAATTTTGAATTTGGACCCAAGTTGGTAGTGCCTGGCACCTGGAAGAAGCAAATTCTGGGACCCACGAGGGGCTGAATCTTTGCTGGAGGGCAGTAAAGACGAGACTAGTACTGTGCTGGGCTCTGAAAGTGCCAGAGCTGGCTGTGACCTTGTAAGCTGCTCTGCATCTGCGTCCTCTTACCCCCGCACACGGGTTCACGTTCACAAGTTTGCGGTTCAGATAATGCATTTGGGATGGAAATGTTTATGGGTGTTTACAGCACACTTTTAGATAGAGTTCAGATAACGAGGGCCGCTGCTGTTAGGAGGCGATGATATGTCCCAGTGGGAGTGGGAGTACAAATAAATAAAATATGCAGTCAAGAGGATGGAGCACGCCCAGGGGTGGAGGAAGTTACCAGTCATATGTGGTGGTCACAGGTGGCCTCACTGAGAAGATGGCTTTCATGCAGGAACTTTGAAGAAGGTGAGGGAGGAAGCTGTGCAGATACCTGGAGGAGCACTGTGGGTGGAGGGAGAAGCCAGGGCAAGGCCCTGAGCAGGGAGGTGCTGGCAGGATGGAGAGAAGGGAGAGCTGGAGGGGAGTGAGAGGAAGAGGAGGGGAGGGCAGAGAGATCGGGGCATGGGGTGTATGCTGCGCTGGAAAGGTTTCTGGCTTTTATTCTGTGTGAATTGGAGGGTTTGGATTTTCTGTTTATTTTTTGGCTGCTCCACAGCATTTGTTGTTCAGTCACTCAGTCGTGTCTGACTCTTTGTGACCCCATGGACTGTAGCATGCCAGGCTTCCTGTCTTCACCATCTCCTGGAGCTTGCTCAGACTCAGTGCTGTTGAGTCGGTGATGCCTTCCAACTGTCTCACCCTCTGTCATCCTCTTCTCTTCCTGCCTTCAGTCTTTTTCTCAGCATCAGAGTGTTTTCCAGTGAGTCAGCCCTTCACATCAAGTGGCTAGAGTATGGGGGCTTCAGCTTCAGCATCAGTCCCCTAAGTGAATATTTAGGATTGATTTTCTTTAGGACTGACTGGTTTGATCTCCTTGCAGTCCATAGGACTCTCAAGAATATTCTCTAGCACCACAGTTTGAAAGCATCAATTCTCTGATGCTCAGCCTTCTTTATGGTCCATCTCTCACATCCATACATGACTACTGGAAAAACCATAGCTTTGACTAGATGGGCCTTTGTTGGCAAAGTAATGTCTCTGCTTTTTAATATGCTGTCTGGGTTTGTCATAGCTTTTCTTCCAAGGAGCAAGCATCTTCTAATTTCATGGCTGCAGTCACCATCTCCAGTGATTTTGGAGCCCAAGAACATAAAGTCTGTCACTGTTTCCAGTGTTTCCCCATTCCCCAACCAAGGATCGAACCCATACTCCCTGCACCCCTGCTTTGGAAGTGCAGAGTCTTAACCACTGCACCACCAAGGAGTCCCAGACTTGGAGGGTTTTGAACAGAGAAGTGATAGGATCATTCTGGCTGTTGTGTGGAAAACAGGCTGTCAGTGAGAAAGAGGAATCAAGAAGATCAGCTCATAGGCTCTGACAGCGATTCCAGCAGGAGATGAGGGTGGCTCCCGAGCTTTGGCCTCAGCAACTGGAAGGGTAGAGATGCCTGTAAGTGAGATGAGGAAGCCTGTGGGTGAAGCTGATTTAGGAGGAAAGATCCAGAATTGAGCCCATCACGTTGTGTCTGTGGTGGCTGTTAAACATCCTAGGAGAGATATTGAATAGACAGTTGACTGTGCGAGTTTAGAGTTTAGGAAGGAGCGGTCTGGGAGAGAGACAGTTTGGAGAGTCGTCAGCTTATCTGAGACCAGAAGATGGATGAACTCCTCGGGGCTGGAGGGAGTGGATACAGAGAAGAGAGCTTGTCTAGAGATCGCGGCTGAGGGACTCCCATCACTGGGACATCAGGAAGGAAAGGAGGGACCTGACCTGGGAACCAGGAAAGAGCAGCTGAGGGCGAGAGGAAATCCAGGAAAGTGCGGTGTGCGGGAGGCCACAGGAAGGAAGAGGGGCCGGAGGGGGAGTGGCGGGCCCTGTCAGAACTCAGATCAGTGGAGGAAGAGGAGTCCCCCGTGGAGGTTCTCAGAGTCTCTGAGGATGGCAGCCGTGGTGGGAACGGTGCAGGTAGGAGGGCTGACGGCGCGCAGCTAGGAGACGAGAGAAGTCTTCAAGAGCAAAAATAGATGGCTCTTGAGGAGTTTGCTATAACAGGAAGGCGAGGTGTGGGTACCCGGCAGGGCATGTGGGGACAAGAGAGGATTTTTTTTAATGAGAGAAATATCAGTAGCCTGTTTGCTAATGGAAATGATCCAGAAGAGAGAGCA
>SJYV01047888.1:2706-23578 GCA_006410875.1 Neotragus pygmaeus | reverse complement strand
CCAGGAGCCCCCCGGTGTGACCAAGGGGAGGAAACGTGGCCACACAGACGTGGCCAGGGGCTCGTGTGGCAGGGGCTCTTCTGCCACTTCAGTTTTCTTGGCACAGTGGGCATCAGGGCTGTTAGCTCAGCGTGAAGGCAGGGCTGGGGAGGTGTTTGGGGCGTGAGGATGGAGTGAAGGGGCGAGTGCCCAGACTGGGGAAAATGCAGTGTGATCACCGGGCAGCCCCGCAGGCCCCCGTCACGTTTGGGATCATAAAGGCAAAGTCAGAACAGAGAGCAGATCATCTGATTCTCTCCAGGCATGTTCAGCACGTGCCACCGGATTTATACAGCATTGGAATCTGCCTGGTGAGCGCAGAGAACAGCAGCGGGCAGAGGCCCTCGGGGGTGGGCAGGGACCGCTTGTCCAGACGGTGGCATTTCAGCTGAGCAATGAGCAGAGGGGACAGCAGGCATGAGGAGGAGTGAAACACGGGAGGATCAGTGGGTCGTAGGCCTGGTGGGTTTGAAGGATTGTTGTTGACACACCAGAGAGAATGAGCTCGAAAGAACAGGAAGTGGGGATCAGAGACTAGGCCATGTGACATAGAAGATTCAGTCATTAGTATCAGTAATGATAAGGTCCAGAGTGTGATCAAATGGGTGCAGGACTAGACAGAGTATTAAAAAGCAGAAACATTACCTTGCCGACGAAGGTCCGTATAGTCAAAGCTATGGTTTTTCCAGTAGACATGTATGGATGTGAGAGTTGGACCATAAAGAAGGCTGAGCACCAAAGAACTGATGCTTTTGAACTGTGATGTTGGAGAAGATTCTTGAGTCCCTTGGATCAAACCAGAGTCCACACAGATCAAACCAGTCAGTCTTAAAGGAAATCAGTCCTGAATATTCATTGGACGGACTGATGCTGAAGCTGAAGCTCCCATACTTTGGCCACCGATGTGAAGACCTGATTCACTGCAAAAGACCCTCATGCTGGAAAAGATTGAAGGCAGGAGAAGGAGATGACAGAGGATGAGATAGTTGGATGGCATCACCGACTTAATGGATGAGTTTGAGCACTCTGGGAGATGGTGAAGAACAGGGAAGCCTGGCATGCTGCAGTCCGTGGGGTCGCAAAGAGTCGGACACGACTGAGTGACTGAAGAACAACAAAAATTTGAAAAAAGAAAGAACAACAACAGCCAAGAAGAGAGGCAGTGGCAGCAACTCAGAGTGGGACTGGGGGGAGGTGGAAGGAAGAGTGTTCTGGAGCTGATGCTGAGGAGCAGGGAGGACTCCCTCCCACCGCCAAGCCCACCGCCAAGCCCTCACACCTAGAATCCCAGAGTTCAGTTCAGTCGCTCAGTCGTGTCCGACTCTTTGCGACCCCATGAGTCGCAGCACGCCAGGCCTCCNAGGAGCAGGGAGGACTCCCTCCCACCGCCAAGCCCACCGCCAAGCCCTCACACCTAGAATCCCAGAGTTCAGTTCAGTCGCTCAGTCGTGTCCGACTCTTTGCGACCCCATGAGTCGCAGCACGCCAGGCCTCCCTGTTCATCACCATCTCCCGGCGTTCACTCAGACTCACGTGAAGCAGCAGAGGGGGCAGGGTTTCTCGGCAGTTTCCTGGGGCTGTCCTGTGCCTTGCAGGCTAGTCAGCAGCAGCCCAGGCCTCTCCCCTCTAGAAACATCACACTCACACACCCCACTGATAACAACAAAAAAATATCCGTAAACATTGCCAAATGTCTCCTACCCCCGCTTGAAACCACTGCTATATATAAACCACATTTTGGATTCTTAGCGTTTCTCGGATTCATTGTCCAGAGACCTCTTCAATCCTAAGAGCCTAAATAAATTCAGGTGAAAACTTTGTCAAGACTCTTGGTCATAATAGAGATTACAAAAAGTGTTATCTAACACATGAAGCAGTTTCCTTTATTATTATTTTTTGTTGTTGCTGTTTAGTTGCTACGTTGTGGATTGTAGCCCACCAGGCTTCTCTGTCCATGCTGATTTCCTAGGCAAGAATACTGCAGTGGTTTCCATTCCCTTCTCCAGGTTATTATTTTCAATTGGCATAATAGTATTCTAATAATAAAAGCATTGTGAATATTACATTTAGGAAATTTTTCTTCCCGCATTATACAAAACCTGCATTTTATAAAAGCAAAAATTAGAGATATGTAAGAAACCTAAAAGTTAAAACGAAAAGTTTTTCATTTCTAAAGGCCAACAGCAGAATACCTACACCAGTATAGCAAAACAACTTCACCACCTTGAATTAGAAAAAGATTTCTTAGCTAGGGCCCAGAATGCACTAATCATAAAAGAAAAAAAAAGATCAAAATTAAATACTTCATCAAAAGATACTATTAAGTAAATGAATAGGCAAGAAAATATTTACAATTCATGTATCTGGCAAAATTCTTGTACAAATTAAAAAAACTTAGAATCGAGTACTACGATGAACAACATGGACAAAGAAGTTTGATCAGGCTCGTCATAAATGGAGATTTACAAACGACCAATAAATGCCTGGGAGGGCGCTACCGGGGATGAGTCCCCAGGGAGACGCAAAGTGCCGTGGGGTGGTCCTCTGCACATGCGCAGTAGAGTCCATGTGTCCTGGACAGACCACGCCCATTGCCCGCGAGATGCGGACTCTGCAGCTGTAGGTGGAAAATGGCACCAGCGCTTTAGAAACAGGTCTAGTCGTTTCTCATGAAGCTACAAGTGTGTCTACCCTTAGGCCCAGCCATCCCTCTCCTAGGGGTCCAAGAAAAGATACTTCAACACAGACTTGTACAGGAATGGCAGCTTTGGGACTTCCCTGCTAGTCCAGTGGTTGAGAATCCACCTGCCAATGCAACTGCACGCGGGTTTGAGCCCCAGCAGGGGAACTCAGGTCCTGCATGTTGCAGGGCAGCAAATCCCGTACACTGCTACTGGAGCCAGAACGCCGCCACTGGAGGGCCTGTGCACCACAGCGAAAGAGGCCACACACAGCAACCAAGACCTGCTGCAACCAAAAATAACATAGAAATTAACAAACATGAAAATCAGAATGGCAGCGTTAGCCATAGTGATTGCTAACTAGAAACACTCCAAGTGTGAATGTTCAGCAACAGGATGGTGGGAGCCACGCATGGTACCTTCGTGGGACAGAATTCTGCTCGGCAGTCCAAGGGAATGTGATGCACGCAACAGCCTGTGTGAACCTCAGACACATTATAAATGTTGGGCAGAAGAAGCCCAGCCAGATAGTCCCCGCCGTGTGGTTCCGTTTATGTGGAGTTCTAGAGCAGGAAAGAGAATCTCTGGTGAGAAGAGTCAGCAGCACTCACCTCTGAGAAGGGGTACAGGATTGACTGAGGGGTGAGGTCCAAGGGATTTTCCCAGAGTGATAGAGATCTTGTACATCTTGATACAGATGTGGACTACATGGGTGTAACGTTTACTAACTTGTCCATCGGTGTGCTAGAAATCTGGTCACTTCACTGCGTTAAATTAAACTTAATTTTTTAGAGTAATTTTTACAAATTTACTGTCATTCCTCAGCCCTTCCGACTGGTCTCTTTTTACTTTGAGGAACAGTTTAGCCCAACGTTATTTTTCTTTAAGAACAAAAAACACTAGGGTGTCTAACCCAGTGCAAGGTTTAGTGGGGACATACTTAAAGCAAAAGTTCTGGGGAAAAAAAATTGTATCAAAGCTGAGACTAGGACGGTGAGTTGGTGAGCTGTGTGCGGGAGCATGAGAGAGGACCCAGGAAGAAAAAGCAGTCTGCCAAAAGGCCCAGGGAGAGGACCGCGTGGCCGGTCAGATGGGAGGAGGGCGGCCATGCCTCGGGGTGAACTGGCACGCTTTGGGGTGCCACTGTGCTGCCTCTCCCTCGGGGGCAGTGGGAAAGGGGAACTCGGGTGCAGTAACACGTCATTTTAATGTGAAAACCCTTTGTAAACAGCAGAATACATGTAAAATCATGTCTATGGTAGTGGCTTGATTTTAATCAAGCACAGCCAAGACTGATGGAATATCTGAACTGGTAAGATTCTTCGTAGAGTTTAGGTGTTGTTTGCAAGCATAGTATTTCTTTTGGTCTGATTTTTGGTGATGCAGCTTTGACCTATTTTGTCTTGGTTTCAGGGTTCAAAAAGGATTCTTCGCTCCAATGAAATCATCCTTCCAGCCAGTGGACTGGTGGAGACAGAGCTCCAGTTAACCTTCTCCCTTCAGGTGAGAACCTGCTCTGTCTTAGGTCATTAATATGCCATGTCCCCCCTGGTCTCAAACGATGCTCTGATCTGGAGATCGTTTAATCCAAGAACAGCCCAATAGCTTAATGTCACACAGAGCTTCTGTAGCCTGCCTGGATGGCCAGAGCCATCTCTGAGGCCACTGCACCACGCATGCTGAGACCTGGATGGGCTGCTGCAAAGTACACCCATGTCTCATTCTTCTTTTTTTAATTGTATTTAAAATGTGTTAATTTGTGCTATGTAGCAAAGTGACTCCATTTTGTACACACATACATACACTTGCTCCTTTTTCTTGTTTGTTTCCTATATTCTTTTTCATATTCTTTTCCATTTTGGTTTGTCACAGGATAGTGAATATAGTTTCCTCTGCTATACCGTAGGACCTTGTCATTTTTCCATCCTGTAGACCAGCTTGCATCACATCCTCTTTCCTTGGACTGGGCTGTTGGCCCCAGCATCCTACCACAATCTTCCCCATCTCCTCTCCTTAGTAATCTGTGCCCCCGCTCCCTGAAGGAGAGGGTGCTCCTTCAGTCTCATTTTGCCCCCATATTGCAACCTCCATCCCATCCCTTCTCCTCCTTATCCATCCTCATATGTCTGTCTCTCCTCGTAACCCCAGTAGCCTAGGTTGAATGCTCGATCACCTGGCAAGGAAAGAGACCATGTTTCAGAACATGTGTGGGCCACCAGCTGCAGAGTGAAGCCCTGTGCTGGGCAGATGCTCCTCTCACCCCCCTTCACCCCCTCATACAGAGGGGAGCCAGTGATCCTCATCACCCCCTCATACGGAGGGGAGCCAGGGAAGCAGAGGATGGTGGTGCGTTCTCCAGCAGGACTAGACCCCACTGAGGACCCCCCTCTCTGACTAACTGTGCCTGGCTCTGTTTTGTGCCCGGCAGTACCCTCATTTCCTGAAGCGAGATGCCAACAAGCTGCAGATCATGTTGCAGAGGAGAAAGCGTTACAAGAACCGTACCATCCTGGGCTATAAGACCCTGGCTGTGGGGCTCATCAACATGGCAGAGGTGAGAGAAGGCGGCCTTTCAGAGTCCGAGAGATACCCCGGCCTAGCCGGGGCTCTTCCCAGCCTGCCACCTGCTGGCTGTTTTATTCCAGGTTACAAACTTTTTTATTGGAAATTCAGGACATGCCTCTTTTTATCCAGTACTTCCTTGCTCACAAAAAGTTTTTTCTTTAGCTTTTTAAAAGATGTCAAAGAACACTTCTAATAATATGAAGGATTTCCGTCCGCCCTTCACCCAGCACGCCTGCCTTTCAGTTCCCACCTGTGCACACGGTGTGCATGTTGCTCACTTCTCTGAGCCACCGAGAGTGAGCTGCAGACAGGATGCCCCATTGCATGTTAATATGTTGTTGCTGTTTAGTTGCTCAGCTGTGTCCGACTCTTTGTGACCCCACGGGCTGTAGCCCGCCAGGCTCCTCTGTCCACGGGATTCTCTAGACAAGAATATTGGAGTGGGTGGCCATGGCCTCCTCCAGAGGGTCTTCCTGACCCAGAGATCAAACCCACATCTCCTGCCTTGGCAGGCGGATTCTTTACCACTGAGCCACCGGAAAAGCCCACGCGTTAGTCTGCACTGTGTCAATTTCCTAGAAGTAGGAATACTCTCACGTGTGTGCACCGGCCACCATGAAGATCAGGACACTGACATGCCTCAGGAACGTCCTTTGCAGGCCCAGGGTTGCATTTACTTGTCCCTTTGGTCTCCCTCGACCTGCAGTCCCTCAGATTTTTCCCATGTCTTTCACGCCCTTGACATTTTTTCAGGAGGACAAGCTGGTTTCTTTATTGAATGTTCCTCCCTTCGGGCTTGTCTGATGTTTTCTGAAGATCACATTCAGCTTCTGAGTTTCTGGCAGTTACCACAACAGTAATGCAGGGAGCACCCAAGTCTTCTTGTTCCGTTACTGGTGAGGCTGTCTTATCGCTTGGCTAACTGAAGATGATGTATGCCAGGATTTCCAATATAAAGTTCATTAATAAGTATTTTGTTCTTAGCAATGAAAAAAAACATTTTATAGGCAGATGTCTGAGGACCCTGTAACAGTCTCTTTTTTCCTCATATCTTCACCTGGTAGTTTTAGCTTCCATTAATGATTCTTGCCTGAATCAGTTATTAATCCTTTGATGTGTGCTCACATTCCAGTCAGTTCCAGTCAGCATCTCTGGGTTCCTCCAGCCTTTCTCCTCTCCATGTTCCTCAGTCTGTTTGCTTATTTGTGAGGCTCTCTTGTATGCGGAGCAAATCTTCTCAGCCCGGATGAAGGGGAAAAAGAAAGGGACCGCAGATCAATTTTAAAACATATTTATATATTTTCCTACTTCAAATAGGAAAAAATTTTGTGGCCACGACAAAAGGTGAGGTAGTCCCAGCGCATCTTTCTATCATCTTCATGTTTTGTATCAGAACGAGGGCCTGGGGTCGCAAAGGCTGTGGACACCGTCTCACCAGCCGTGTTGAGCCCTTAGGTCCTTCTCTCTGCCAGACACAGGTGGCCACGGCCTGCAGGCGCCACCCCACCCCCGAGCCTGAGGGCTGCTTGTTCTGTGAAAGACTTAACTAAACTGCAGTCCTAGAGAGGAGCAGGCCTTTCCATCTCAGGCCTTGACTTTCCTCTCTGAGCACACGACCAGAACCGTGACTGGCACTTCTGGAGACAGTTTTACAGTGAGACCACGGAGACTTCCCTGGCGGTCCAGTGGTTAAGAATCTGCCTTTCAATGCAGGGGACACGGATTCGATCCCTGATCAGGGAACTAAGATCCCACATGCGGTAGCTAAGCCCTCGTACCGCAACTCCTGAGCCCGGACTCCCTGATGAAAGGTCCCAACACAGCCAAACAGATAAAGAAGTATTTTAAAAATAAATAAAGTGAGACAAGGGAATTCCCTGGCAGTCCAGTGGTTAGGACTCTGCGCTTTCACTGCTGAGGACCGGTCCAGTTGAGGGGTTCAATCCCTGGTCAGGGAACTAAGATCCCACAAGCTGAACTGCGCAGCCAAAAGAAGGTAAGGTGAGGATGAAGGCAATAGAAGATGAGCAGGCGGGGGAGAGTGAGAAAGAAAGTGTTAGAACGCCGTTCCCGGTGGCTCGCGTGTCCGCTGGGATCTGAAAGCGGGCTGCACTGCGGGGCTCTGTATGAGGCTCGTCCGTGGCCGCCTGTGCTCGTAGGTGATGCAACACCCGAACGAAGGCGCCCTGGTGCTCGGTCTGCACAGCAACGTGAAGGATGTCTCCGTGCCTGTGGCAGAAATAAAGATCTACTCCCTGTCCAGCCAGCCCATTGACCACGAGGGGATCAAATCCAAGCTGTCTGGTAAGATGAGTGGTGTTGGGAAGCCCTGCCCAACCCCCCAGTCTCCATCCTGGGAAATAAAGTGTTCCTGGGAAAGAAGAGCTTAGGGGTCCATGAAAATAAAAGGGGGCCGGGGCCCTCTCCTCTACCCCAAGGATAGCGGGACGCCAGCCAGCCAGAGCCCCCCGCCAGGCCAGATCTGCCCTTGCGAGGTTCTCTTACTAAGGTGTCTATTTCCAGACCGTTCTCCTGATGTTGACAATTACTCTGAGGAAGAGGAGGAGAGTTTCTCATCGGAACAGGAGGGCAGTGATGACCCGCTGCACGGCCAGGTAACTCCCCACAGCCCCTCACACACACTGGCCGGGAAGCCCCTCCAGACCCTCCAGCACCTCCTGGGGCTGGGGTTTCCCAACCTCATTCCATCCCCTGCCCGCTTAGGACCTGTTCTACGAGGACGAGGATCTGCGGAAGGTAAAGAAGACCCGGAGGAAACTCACTTCCACATCCGCCATCACAAGGGTGAGCTGCCAAGGTCCGGGGAACGTTTCCGCTGAGATTTCCAGTCGGGGGCGGGTAAGATGGGAGTGGTGTTTTCAGACTTCCTGGGGCCTTTTTAATCAATAACATCCACACAGGGCCGTCCCCTCGAGGCTTGATACACCCCTTGGTACCACATTCTCCTCCACCAGCACCTCCACCTCCTCCACCAGTCACTGTGGCAGAGAACCGGCATTCCTGACGGCAGTGTGTCACATCCTTTGGGCTCTCTTAGGGTAGAAGAAAGGTTGAGAAACCTTGTAGGCTTTGGAACAGATGCTTCCTCGGGGAGCAGAGCCCCTCAGACAGCCTGCCTCCCCTCTCCAGGGGATCACTGTGGATTTTGTACTGTCCACTACATAGAGAAGTCCAGTCCTCTCTAGGAGAATCTCCACTTCAAATCATTTGTTGAACTTACCCAGAAATAATAGGCTAGTGCCTGGAACTGTGGGCTTGATATAATGCCTGCCTTAATGGATCCATGACATTAGAGACCAAATGCCCATGGAATCTGTCTCCTGCATAAGCTTTCCTAAGGAGCCACAGCTTTTGATGAAATTAGAGTCCTGGACTGAGATGCTAGCATGCTCAGTCACTCACTCGTGTCCGACTCTCTCTGTCCATGGGATTCTCCAGGCAGCAATACTGGAGTGGGTTGCCATGCCCTCCTCCAGGGGATCTTTCTGACCCAAGGATCGAACCTGCATCTCTTGCACCTCCTGATGCTTGATACCTGAATTTCTAGGTTAACTCTGACCTATTCTGGGGTTCCAGTGCCAGAGTGTAGGAGAATCACAAGTGTCAGGAACTTTTTGGAAGAGAAATTCCTGGTTTCATCGGTCCCCAGAGGCATCCTGATCCTTTCTGGGCAGAGCCAGCCTGGGGACCCTGAGAGCAGAGATTCCCGCCACCTTCAGGACTGAAATAAGCAGAGGCCAGACCTTCCGAGCGTGTGTGTCTGAGCCTGGTCCACTGTGAGACATGCTGTCCCCTCTCCAGGCGTCTTGGGCTGTCTCTGGGCTCTAGCGGTGTCTAGAGCGCGTTTGAACCGTTTATTGTCCTCAGGCTTCTCACTCTTGATTGGGCTCCTGGGCCAAGCGAGCCCATCCTGGCCTCCAGCCCTACTTGTGCTCTGATGACGGATGGGCGAGGCAGGGTGGCTCTCTGTGATTCCCGCTAAGTTTTTTTTTCCTGCACAGAGAGGTCCCATTTTCTTCCCTTGGGTGCCCCCTGGGGCTTTATAGCTGCCCTGGTGGCTCAGACAGTAAAGTGTCTGCCTACAGTGCGGGAGACCTGGGTTCGACCCCTGGGTCAGGAAGATCCTCTGGAGAAGGAAATGGCAACCCACTCCAGTACTCTTGCCTGGAAAATCCCATGGACAGAGGAGCGTAGTAGGCTACAGTCCATGGGATCGAAAAGAGCCGGACACGACTGAGCGACTTCACTCCACTTCTTGTCTTCCAGCCTCACGGGTTACCCAGTGCTCCGCACTCCTTTGATAGCCACCCCCGAGGGTGTTTTTGTTGCTTTTAACTGCAGGGCTTTCCAGTCAGAGTTTCAGAGGAACTGTTCCTTCATTGCCGTCTCCTGTACACACTCGTCCTCTCTCCGCCGAAAGCACCTGTTCTAGGCGCGCTGGCTGAACGGTCCCTGTGGCTCCCAGTCTTCCTCCGCTCGGGCGCCCTGCCGCCAAGGGGAGCCCAGCCCTCTCCCGAAGGCCCCGCTCAGTCCCCCTCACAAGTTAGTCCCCTCCATCCCCAGGTGGCTAGTCTGCCATCCAGTCAGGAGGTGCTAGTGGCCACCGGCTAGTCCCCAGAGCTGGGGGCGGACACGGAGAGACAAGGAAGGCCTGGTCGGTGCCGTCAGGGAGCTCACAGTGTCCACTGACACGAACACATTTTCACGAGTGGCCGTGATGGTGCAGGGCAGGCACCAGGCGAGTAGTGTGTCAGGGCCGCGACAGCAGTGGCGGGGAAGTGAACGACTCTGAGCTGGACAACGAGCGATGCCGGATTTTCTGAGAGTCAACAGGCCTTCACCACATGGATTTGGGGCTGAGGTTTAGTCAAGGCAGAAGTTAACCATATAAAAGGCTCAGCAGGGGGGCACCACACACAGCTTTGCAGAGTTGTAAGCAGTTAGTTCCCACCTAAGCGGAGTGTGAGGGGTGGGGACAGGCAGCGCCAGCCCTCAGGGGTCACACACTGACTTTAAGAGGCTCTGGGCCCTCGAAGGCCGTCACCTGGGATCTGCCTGTGGAGCAGCCACCGTGGACTCGGGAGGGAAGGAGACTGGAGGTGGTGTGGAGGGGCTGGCGGAGGGCAGTCGGTGGCCCCAGGAGGTTGGACAGAAGCAGTGTTGTTCCAGGTGGGCGAGAGTCGGGGTCAGCGGCCCTGGGCCGGGAGGTGAGGTGGGGGGAGAGGCTCCAGGCTCAGACTTGGTGACTGGGGGACCAAGAGAGGGGATGCACGGAAAGGCGTCGAGTGTGAGGAGCCTGTGTGTATACTGGTGGCACTCGCCCGTCAGCACCGGGTTTCTGAAAGACTAGAGAAAGGGATGAGCAGGAGGTGACGGTGGGGGTTACTGGGGTGGGGGGTCCTGGGGTAGAGACTGTCCCCACCACTGTCCAGCTCTTTACAAAAGCCACCACTCTTCACCACTGGGCCAGCTCTTTACAAAAGCGGGCCCTTGGTCACCCTTCCAAAGAGTGATCGCCTTCCACACGGGGCTGCTGGCTGAGAACCTCTGTGGCTTTGTCCCTACAGCAACCTAACATCAAGCAGAAGTTTGTGGCCCTCCTGAAGCGGTTTAAAGTTTCAGACGAGGTACGAGCCCCTATTCCCAAGCCGGATGATGAGTGGAATTCTGGAGTGTCACCCTGGTTCCCGGGGCACAGTCGGTGCTGGTGCTGGGAGTCGAGATTCCAGGCCCCCACATGAGACGGTAGCTGTTTGGAAGGAGGAGAGATTGACATCAGCGCCCGAGGTTCCGCCGTCTTGAGCACAGGGCGCCGGGTCCTCCCCGCCGTGGGTTAACTCCAGGCCTCCCGTGTAGGGTGTCTGGCAGTGCTCTGGTTCAGTGGTCCCTCCTGCCCCGAGGGGAACATCGTGAGGAACAACCTGAGGTGGCGTCAGGAACTGGCCACTAGAGAAGCAGTTTCCCCCTAACCCCCAGCTCTCGTGGGCCAGAGCCGGTCCTCACAGGCTCTCTCCTTAGTGGACTGAGACTGGAGACTTGTTCCCTGTGGACTCGAGGGGAGGGCAGCAGGAGCCTTCTGGGGTCCCAGGCTTCCAAGTTTTCTCCAGCCATTCCTTGGGAAAAGCATGGTCTCGCTCCCGCTCCTCTTCCTGATGCTGGGTCCTGGTGGGGAGTGCCAGGGAGGCACTGAGGGGGAACCCTGGCCTCACCATGTCCTGCTCTCAGGGTCAGGTCACAGAAGGGCAGCCAGCACCGCCCTGAGGAGGGTGAAGCTGTGGCAAGTCCCCTGGGGGCACTGCGCAGCGTGGCCGTGGGAAGAAGTTGCCCGTCTCCGTGTTGTGAACAGGGGTAGCCCCCAGCTCAGAGGTCTTGTCTTCCCCCACAGGTGGGCTTTGGGCTGGAGCATGTGTCCCGGGAGCAGATTCGAGAAGTGGAAGAAGACTTGGACGAGCTGTACGACAGCCTGGAGATGTACAACCCCAGCGACAGCGGCCCCGAGATGGAGGAGACAGAGAGCGTCCTCAGCACGCCGAAGCCCAAGCTCAGGTGAGGCCCGCACCCCGGGCTCCCGAGGCCGCACTGTCTCCAGACCCTCCCCCACCCCTGTGACCAGAGGATCTTGGCTCCTCAGCCCTGACAAGCCTCTAGCCCTCTGGATAAAGGTCGTTGTTTAACTGACAGAAGCCCCCGTAGAACTCTCTCAAGTCCTTCAGTCCAGGGCCCCCCTTGTCCAGCCTCTGCTGTGTCTTCCTCCCGACATCCCTGAAGCCCGGGTTTTCAGTCTTTCTAGAACACCAGCTCTCCCCGGCTGACCACAAGCTGCTGTTCTGGGGCCTGGCGGCCCCTGACTGACCCTCGCTGTGCTTCTTTGCTGCCCACAGGCCCTTCTTTGAGGGGATGTCACAGTCCAGCTCCCAGACGGAGATCGGCAGCCTCAACAGCAAGGGCAGCCTCGGCAAAGATACCACCAGCCCTGTGAGCATGGCCGAGGGTGGTGGGGGTGCTGGGCCAGGGAGTGGGCTTAACACGGGGTCTCCTGCACAACAAAGGGTGGGGGGCATGCAGAGTGGGGCTGGGGGAGTTGGGGTAACACTGGGTCCTCTGCTCCCCGCTCATCTGGGACCTGGGCGTGGTCTCATCTTTTTTCACCCTGGGTTGTCATCTCAGCCCTGCCGGGCGCTCGGTGCTCTGAGGGCACCACTGTGGCCGGGCAGATGTCCTTTTTGATCTCTTCCCGCCGTGACCTGGAGCCTTCCCTCCAAAGCACGCGGGTGCCATAACACCTCCCCTCAGCACCCCTCACGCGGTAGCTGGGAGTGTGGCATCCGGCCAAGGGTAGCAACCCTGCTTCCTGGTGGGGAAGGGATGGGGCAGGAAGCCCCAGGGTCTGTTCAGGAGAAATTATGTGGGCTTTGTTGAGGAAGTGGGCAGTGCCCTCTCAGAATCGAGAATTCAGTGGGCAGGTTTCCATTTGGCCTGGTGAGCCAGAGGGAGCCGGAGCCCCCCAGAGCCCAGCCTCACCCCGGACCACGCCCTGCCCCTCCCTGGGAAGGCCTCCCCAGCCGTGGAGCAGAAGAGCAGGAGGCCGTCTTGATGCTGCACCNGGGTAGCAACCCTGCTTCCTGGTGGGGAAGGGATGGGGCAGGAAGCCCCAGGGTCTGTTCAGGAGAAATTATGTGGGCTTTGTTGAGGAAGTGGGCAGTGCCCTCTCAGAATCGAGAATTCAGTGGGCAGGTTTCCATTTGGCCTGGTGAGCCAGAGGGAGCCGGAGCCCCCCAGAGCCCAGCCTCACCCCGGACCACGCCCTGCCCCTCCCTGGGAAGGCCTCCCCAGCCGTGGAGCAGAAGAGCAGGAGGCCGTCTTGATGCTGCACCCGCCTCAGGCCCTTGGAAGCTCTCCTTGCCCTCATTTACAGCAGACGGCCCGATTTTAGTAGGGTCTTTGGTTCGCAGCTGAAAGCCCGATGTCTTCTCTGTAGATCAAAGAAACTGAATCCTTTAAGTCCTCCTGCTCTTGCTGCTTTAACAAAGAAAATACAAAACTCACCCAGCAAATAGGTATGAACCTTCGAGGAAACGTCCTGAAGCCGGTGAGGCCCTCCATTCGCCCCCACCCGCGTCCGTTCCCGGGCGTCTGCGAACCGTCGGCTCAGAGACGGCCTGATTGCCTGCTGCCACCAGGTGGCGCTGTCGTCCGCCTTATCCGTCCTCCCGCTGAAGGCTCAGCACGTGTGGTCGGGCCCTAGAACAGCGGCACCACGTGGCCTTAGCGAGCAAACGTGGGATGGACCCTGGCAGGCCCCGCCGAGAATCCCTCCGCGGGGAAACCTCAGGCCTGACCCTTGCAGACCCCGTGCTCTCAGCCTTTCCAGCCTAGGTTCCTGTGATCTAGCGCGGAGGAGACCTCACACGGCTGCTGCTTCTATTCAGGATGTCCTTGTAGCAGCTCTTTCCAGCGGGGCTACTGAGGGGCCCTGCTGAGTCCTCACTGTCCACGTGGACGGATCACTGGCTTCGGGGGCCAGAGTCCACTGCAAGTGCAAATAAAAGGGGCGGACTCTTCCAGAGAAACCTGGGGCCTGGCCAGGGGCAGACTGACTCCAGGCATCCTAAGAATGCAGAACAAGGGCCCTCCTGTGACACAGTGCAAGCAAATTATGAGCTGAGATAGCACCCCAGAGCTCGAAGCCTGATGCCTAACATATGCAAACACTCAAGAAACGTTAGGGATCATTGTCAGTCAACCAGTAAGGGAAACTGTCTTAATGAAGCTGTCTCAGTGTTGATGCAATTTGTACACTCTGCTTTTAGTTTCAGCTGCATGACTTACAGAATTTAAAGAGAAAAGTCAGTGGATAGTCTGGGCCTCAGGTGCTGTATTTGTAAAGTGAAGCTGCTGGGAAAGATCGAAGGCAGGAGGAGAAGGGAACAACAGGACAAGATGGTTGGATGGCATCACCGACTTAGTGGACATGGGTTTGAGCAAACTCCGGGAAATGGCGAAGGACAGGGAGGCTTGGCAAACTGCAGTCCATGGGGTCACAGAGAGCCAGACACGACTGAGCAGTTGAACAAAAGGTGTCAGCACAGGAGCCCAGTTAGCTCAGAAGTCAGTGAAGTATCAGTCTTGACAGTGTGATGGCCTGAGGACCCCTCTTCAGGCAGAACGTTGCTTTGGGGCAGGGTTGAGCTGAGAGCACAAACTCTGGAGTCAGTCTTCTGAGTCTGAATCTTGACTCATCACTCCACTGACTGTTCTGGGTAGTTACCAAGGCTTCGTGTCCTCATCCACAAGTTGCATGTAAAAAGGACTTGCCTTGCAAGGCAGAGTGAAGATCCAGTGGGAGAAGGCAGCTAATGCCTCCAGCATGGCGCTTGATTGGTGCTTGGGTTGGTTTACAGCAGGGGCAGCAGCAGTACTGTAAGCGGCGTTGCCACTGTTACTCTGGGCCCCGAGAGCCATTCCAGTTCCGGACCCCTGAAATTGACAGACTCCAGATGTCTTTTTAGTGAGTCCTTCAAATTCTGATTCTTTTGGCCAAATTTCAGACTTTGCTGGTTCTCTGTGATATTTCTATTTTGAAGAGCCCCATATGTCTTGATGTGGGTGTGGAACTTTGGAATCTTTTAGTATGAAAGGCACTTTGGGAACTATAGAGCGAGGCTGTGCTCTTCACGCAGCGAGCTTCGAGACGTTCGAGGGGGAACACAAGAGGCTGGTGCACCGTAGGCAGGCGAGCGCTCGCCGCCCAGCTTTCGTCCTCTCTCCCTGGTTTCGTAGCCTTGTCATTTGTTTCTTTTTCCTTAACCTTCCCTTTTGTTCCCCACATTTCAGAGAGTTCAGTTGATCACTAGAACCAGAAGGGATTGCTGCCAACACAAATTATTACAGTTGTGAGTTTTCCCAAGACTTGAGCAGATGATCTGGTCCTTGAAGCTGATAACAATGGGCCCTGACAGTGCTTCAGTTGGGGTGGCCAAGAGATGGAGACGTTCCGCCAGGCCCGCCTGCTGCTAAAAGTTGCAAATTGCATGGCACTGTAATGAACGGTGCTGGAGACCAGCAGTTGGTAAAAGTGAGAGCCTAAAGTGCCACCCCACTCTGGCCCCCGACACGCATAGGAGTGCGGGCACCGCATCTCAGGCTGCCGCAACTGTCTTGGCGCCACCCAGTCAGACAACACAGCGGCTGCACTGCTGGGGCGAGAAAAGCCTAAAGTATTTATAGGAGCAGGAAGAGGAGCTTGGAGAGTCAGGAGCTTACTCCTGGCAGGATTGACCGGAACATCCAGAAGAGTCAGTGCACGGCCGGCAGGTGCCCCCAGCTCTAGTCTGGGTTAGAGCGCTCTGACACTCTCTGTTGTCAGAGGGCTAGACCACAGGGTTGCTGCCCGAGAACCTTCGAGCAGGGCAGTTTTACTGCCCTCATCCATCCTCTCTCAAACGTGTTTAAGTCACTTATCATGCTGAGATCCCACACTGAGTGAAGTCATCTCCAGTCTCAAGTCCGAGCGAGAGTTTTCTGTGACTGTAGACCGTTAACATCGGTTTTCCCAATAGGCAGTGTGTAAATGAGCTAGCTGTGCAGACAGGAGGCAACCTGCCATGCGTGGCTCTGAACCAAACTGTCTCTCACTCCGAGGCCACGGGGTCTGGCTAAAGTGCCTTGAGTTGATTTTACAGACAGCTCAGAACAGTGGTCCTCAACCAAGGGTGGTTTTGCCTCCCAGGGAATATTGGGCAAGGACTGGAGACTTTTTTTTTTTTGGTTCTCACAGCAGGGGCGATTAGTGGGTGGAGGCAGGACTGCAGCTCAGATCCTGCACAGGATGCCCCAGTGTAGCGAAGGGCCCTCCGCAGATGCCAGCGGTCCCAGGTGGAGAAAGCCTGGCTTAGCGTGTGAAATGGGCTGACTTGTGTGATCATTATTCGTTAGTTTGCGAAGTGACCCCCATGAACTTTTTAAGGCCTTTTCTCTGTACTCTACTCAGAGAAAGGACTTTGGGTCATTGGGAGGAAGTGGGCTATCTTCAATTCTTTCTGATTCCTTGGTTCCCCAGAAGAACCAGAGACCCATTTTCATGTAGAATACACAATTTATAGGGCTATTAGCTCCTTGGGAAAATGTCCCCATTACTCAGAGAAAGGTCACTGGGAGGAAGTGTGGGACGTCTTCAATCCTTTCTGATTCCCTGGTTCCCCAGAAGAACCAGAGACCCACTGAGGCCAGTGCCTTACCCACAGCTAAGACTCACACCCCACAGCTGCTCGGGATTCTGACACTGGTGTCTGCACAGCCAGAAGCAGCATTTGCAAGTGTGAAAAATCTGGTTCTTTATCTGCTTTTGCAAAGTACATTTTTAATATTTATGAGACCTGTTAATAAGAGTTGAGGACAAAGGGAGAATTATTTCACACCTAAATGGCTTAGAATATTCTGTTTGAGGGTTTTCTAGATGTTTCCACCAAGCCAAACGCATTTGGCCCCCATGGATGTCTTTAATCTCGAAATCAAAGACCTGAACGCTAAGCGTCCCCTTTCTTCTCAGCACCGCTGACAGCAGAAGTGGCCCCGTGTGCACCTCCTGGGCAGGGGTGTTCACCAAATTCCAGAGTCAAGACTGGCAGATCCCACAGCCAAGCCGTCTGAAGGCTGGGCCTCTCTTCCCTGAGAGCATCTTTTGAGAATCAGAATTTCTGGGTTCAGCGTCTCACCATGTTACTGATTTAATGATCATAGAAAAACTGACCTTCTGAAGCTCGGTTTTTCACAAAAAATATATGCTCCTTGTTAAGGTGAAAGTCCCAAAGATGTTATGAAAGATGTCATGAGGTCTTCAGATTAAGTGAAAGTATTTTAAACTTCCAAGGGACTTAGGGAGCAAGTTAGAGTGGTGGTTATTTGGACTGGTGATGACTAATTATTATAATTTTTGCAGATGGAATTGGCTGCGCTAGAAAAAGTCAAATCTGCTCGAATTAAAAATCAAGATGACAGCTTGACTGAAGCAGACACTCTGGTATGTATGGTTCTGTCTCCTGTTTCTAGCTGCCGAAAATAGTTTTGGGTACCTTTAGAAAAAGAGGCAAAAAGACCCTCAGGACCATCGTGAAACTTTCGCCTACATCTGTAGGAAGGTCCTGCATTCTCTTCCTCCTGAAATCTTTACCTGTGGAGTATCAGGTTGGTGCCCAAACTAGCAAACCAGAAATGTCCCCATTCCTCTCTTTCATTAGGTCTGAGCAGATACTGGTTTGGGTACTTTCTCACTATCTGTAACTCTCATATACTTCTCTTTTTTTTAGTGTTTATGTATTGATCTGTTCACTTTTGGCTGTGCGGGGTCTTCATTGCTGCAGGGACTTTTCTCTGTTACAGCACACCAGGGCCACTCTGGTTACGCTCCACAGGCTCCTCCTCACGGTGGCTTCTCCTTTGGGGGAGCACGGCTCTAGGGCTTCCGTAGTTGTGGCGCACAGGCTTAGTCACTCCTCGGCACGTGCAACGTTCTCCAATCAGGGATCAAACCTGTGTCTCCTGCACTGACAGGCAATTCTTTACCGCTGAGCCACCAGGGGACGCCCCCACCCCCTCATTTGCTCCTGGGGGACGATGAGCAGTGTCTTTCGTGTCTTTCCCTGAAAAACCATCCCTTTCTCCAGTGTTGTTTTTACAATGGCCGGATAGTCCACAGCATCAGCTCTCTAGGTGTTTACCTACTGGTCATCTCCTCCCACTGAGAGATGTTGGGGCTGCTCAGGGGTGCATGGGATGGATCGCCTGGGGCACCCAGTGTGGTTTCACGCAGATTGAAATCACACACAGACAGACAGACAGACAGACAGACAGATTGAAATCACACACAAACAGACAGACAGACACACACACACACACTCACACTCACACACACTCACACTGCTGAGCACTGACAGTGCCAGAACGAGAACACCGTGGCGCCCTGTTGGGAGGAAAGCCAGCCAGAGCACATGGTCGGCCTGGGCCCAGGCTCAGCCCACGTGGGGCTGGAGGCCAGCCCCAGCTGGGAGGAGGGAGCAGAGAACTTGACTGGATACCCCCTGGGGATGTGCTGTACCTCAGCCTCCCGGTGGGAGCTGCCAGCTGAAAGGAGGAACTCTTTCCGGCTCACATCTCCTGTAGTAAAGAATATTGTGTTACAGATCTGTTGTCCAGCAGAGCCTTAGACTGGGTTCGAGAAGACTGTGCTTCACCCGAAATCCAAGTAGCCCAGCCCCCACTGTCCCCTCTTTGGTCCATACTGCCTCGCAGGCGTTTCAAAAATGAAATTCCCATCACGTCACTTCCTGCGTGAAAGGCTCTCCTTCCCACCTAGAGAAGCCAGATCATCAGCCCAGGTTTGCGGGCTGACAGTTCATAAATGTAGGGATCAGGTCAGATAGCAGGCGACAGTGCCCAGCTCGGTGGGCACCCTCAGCTGAATTAAACAGTTGCCAGGGGAGGGGGATGGGAGTTTTAGAGCCATGTGTTTCCTGGAAAAGAGCGGGCTGATGGTCCCGTGGTGCTGACAGCCCAGCCAGGCTCTCACGATCACAGAGAGGGTCACCCTCGCGGCTTCCTTTGCTCTGTGGCAGGAAATCACTGACCAGGACATGTTCGGAGATGTGAGCACGAGTCTGGTTGTGCCCGAGAAAGTCAAAACTCCCATGAAGTCCAGCAAAGCGGACCTGCAGGGCTCCGCCTCCCCCAGGTACTCAGGGTGGGAAGAAGCTCCTGAGGCATCGGGTGGAAGGAGGGGAGCACGGCGAGAGTGGCCTCAGAAAGAGGGGCCATTTAACCGCCTCCTTCCACATCCGTGGCAGCAAAGTGGAAGGAGTGCACACCCCCCGGCAGAAGAGGAGCACCCCCCTGAAGGAGCGGCAGCTCTCCAAGCCGCTGAGCGAGAGGACCAACAGCTCCGACAGCGAGCGGTCCCCAGACCTGGGCCATAGCACGCAGGTACCCACCGGCCAGGTGCCTCGGATCCCCGGCTCTCTCCTTGGGAGGTCGGGTGGAGAGGAAGGGGCTGTATGTGATTGTTCTGAGTAAAGAGAGGCCTAAAGGGAGAAGTCCAGCATGTTTGTTATCTGCTCCTGCAGAGGAATCGCAGGACGGAAATAGGGGACATCAGCTCTCCCGGGAGGTCTGCCCTGTACTCTGATGCCCTTAGCATTGCTGTGGGCTAGTTACAATGCTTTGAAGCTGACATGGAAACAAACTTTTGAGTGCCAGACCTCAGAGTGGCTGGAGTAGGCACCCAGAAGGAACTGGCCCTTGGGGTCATATGCTCTCTGAAGGCCAGTCTCCCAGGGAAGGATTCTCCCGACGGGCCTTGCCCAGCCCCTGTGCTCCTGGAGTTAGTGGTGGGCCCGCTTGTTCTCCTGATAAATACCTTTGGGAGGGGGGTTTGTGTCCGTGTGGCTTCCAGAGCTCACGCTCTGCAGCTGAAAATGAGCCCAGGACTAGAATAGCCCGGTGCCTGGGGCGAGGTATTGTCCTTCTTGTTAATCACTGTTCCTGAAATACCTTTGTTCCCTGAGTCGGAGGGCTCCCCACATGGTGCACTCTCATTATCTCTCCCCACTGCCCTCCTTTCCGTCCTGTGAGCACCTGCTCTCCACTCCTCCCTCCCCTCCCACTGCCCCTGCTTCTTTCCCCTTTGGGGCCCTTCCTGCCTCGGCAGGACAGCCGCCATGTTCCTGGGGCACCAGCCTGGGTCCCGAGGCCTGGCTTCGCGTGTTCTCATCCCACTCCAGTCTGCTGTGCTCTGGCCGGTGGGACACCGGGTCCCCTGCATAGGTTCCTGGTAGCTCTTCTCTATACCCTGGACCACAAGTCACCCCACCCCACCCCCAAGCTCCCTGGGGATCAACAGACACATCTGTCCCTGCAGATTCCCAGAAAGGTAGTCTATGACCAGCTGAACCAGATCCTGGTGTCGGACGCAGCCCTCCCGGAAAACGTCATCCTCGTCAACACTGCTGACTGGCAGGGCCAGGTACAGCACCCAGGGTCATGGGGCCAGGAAGGAGGGATGCTGGGGAAAAAGAGACTCCCCGGGTGTGGATCTGAAAGCCAGGGCACGGGGAAGTCTGAAACGACCCCTTTCTTTTCCGGCTCCTCCTGCCCTGACCTAAGCCCACAGTTCTGGCTCTGGTCCCAGTCCCGTCATTTTCCAGCCTGAGGGGCCTTAAGTCACCAGTTTTCTGTACCTCAGTTTCCGTATCTCTAAAAAAGCAGAGACGCCAGTGGTGCCCTGGTTTCCAGAAGGGGTGGAGCAACAGCAGCCCAGCCCCGCCTAGTCTCGCCATCCGCCCAGCGTGTGGGCCGCAGAGGCCGTGTAGAATCTCGCATGTCTTGGGCCTTCCCACGTTTCCTCCTGATCCCATCTCCCTGGGGTCTGGCCCCACCTTCTCCTGACTGGCAGTCCTAGCCTGACCTTGGCCGGCTGTGGTCTGAAGGACAGACAGTGGGCCCGGCCTGGGCCTTGTCGCCCTCGTGGCCTGCGGGAGGCGGAGTCCCTGCTGTGGGGCCTCACCTGTGTGGTCCCC
>SJYV01047885.1:67260-108047 GCA_006410875.1 Neotragus pygmaeus | reverse complement strand
ACTCTGATGCTGGGAGGGATTGGAGGCAGGAGTAGAAGGGGACGACAGAGGATGAGATGGCTGGATGGCATCACTGACTCGATGGACGTGAGTCTGAGTGAACTCCTGGAGTTGGTGATGGACAGGGAAGCCTGGCGTGCTGCGATTCATGGGATTACAAAGAGTTGGACATGACTGAGCGACTAAACTGAACTGAACTGACAGGTGGCAGTGATCAAAACCATCCCCAAGGAAAAGAAATGCAAAAAAGGCAAAATGGTTGTCTGAGGAGGCCTTACAAATAGCTGAGAAAAGAAGAGAAGTGACAGGCAAAGGATAAAAGGAAAGATATACCCAATCTGAATCAGAGTCCCAAAGAATAGTGAGGAGAGATAAGAATATCTTCCTAACTGAACAATGCAAAGAAATAGAGGAAAACAATAGAATGGGAAAGACTAGAGATCTCTTCAAGAAAATTAGAGATACCACGTTTTTCCAGTAGTCATATATGGATGTGAGAGTTGGGCTATAAAGAAAGCTGAGCACCGAAGAATTGATGCTTTTGAACTGTGGTGCTGGAGAAGACTCTTGAGAGTCCCTTGGACTGCAAGGAGATTCAACCAGTTCATCCTAAAGGAGATCAGTCCTGAGTGTTCATTGGAAGGACTGATGTTAAAGCTGAAACTCCAATACTTTGGCCACCTGCTGCAGAGAGCTGACTCATTTGAAAAGACCCTGATGCTGGGAAAGATTGAGAGCAGGAGGAGAAGGGGATGACAGAGGATGAGATGGTTGGATGGCATCACTGACACAGTGGACATGGGTTTGCGTGGACTCCAGGAGTTGGTGATGGACAGGGAGGCCTGGCGTGCAGTGGTTCATGGGGTTACAAAGAGTCAGACACACTGAGCGACTGAACTGAAGTGAATTGAAGGGAACATTTCATAAAGAGGTGGGCACAATAAAGGATAGAAATGGTGCAGACCTAACAGAAGCAGAAAACATAAAGAGGTGACAAGAATACACAGAAGTACACAAAAAAGATCTTAATGGTCCAGATAACCACAGTGGTGTGATCACTGTCCTAAACTCAGACATCTTGGAACGCGAAGTTAAGTGGGCCTTTGGAAGGATTGCTACGAACAAAGATAGTGGAGGTGATAGGATTCCAGCTGAACTATTTCAAATCCTAAAAGATGATGTTCTGAAAGTGCTGTACTCAATATGCCAGCAAATATGGAAAGCTCAATAGTAGCCACAGGACTGGAAATGGTCAGTTTTCATTCCAGTACCAAAGAAGGGCGATGCCAAAGAATGTTAAAACTGCTACACAATTGCACTTATTTCACATGCTAACAAAATAATGCTCAAAATTCTCCAAATGAGGCTTCTAGAGTATATGAGCCAAGAACTCTCATATATTCAACCTGGATTTAGAAAAGGCAGAGGAACCAAAGTTCAAATTTCTAACGTTCACTGGATCCTAGGAAAGCAAGAGAATCCCAGAAAAACATCTACTTTGTTGACTACGCTAAAGCCTTTTCTCAAGAAACTGTGGAAAGTTGTTCAAGATGTGGGACTACCTGACCACCTTAACTGTCTCTTGGGATACCTGTATGCAGGTCAAGAGCCAACAGTTAGAACTGGACATGGAACAGTAGACTGATTCAAAATTGGGGAAAGGAGTACGTTATGTCTGTATATTGTCACCCTGCTTATTTAACTTAATATGCAGAGTACATCATGAGAAATTCTGGGTTGTATAGAGCATAAGCTGGAATCAAGAGAAATGTCAATAACCTCATGATATTCAGATATCATATCACATATCACATCATCCTTATGGCTGAAAGCAAAGAGGAATTAAAGAGACTCTTGAAGATGAAAGAGGAGAGTGAAAATACTGGCTTAAAACTCAAATGTTCCAAAAACTAAGATCATGGCATTGGGTCCCATCACTTCATAGCAAATAGATGGGGGAAACAGTGGAAACAGTGAAGACAGACTTTATTTCTTCGTCTCCGAAGTCACTCCAGCCATGAAATTAAAAGATGCTTGCTCCTTAGAAGAAAAGTATGAACATCCTAGACAGTGTGTTAAAAAGCAGGGACATTGCTTTGTCTACAAAGGTCTGAATAGTCAAAACTATGGTTTTTGCAGTAGTCACGTATGACTGTGAGAATTGGACCATGAAGAAGGCTGATCACTGAAGAATTGATGCTTTTGAACTGTGGTGTTGGAGAAGACTCTTGATAGTCCTTTGGACTGAGAGGAGATGAAGCCAGTCAATCCTAAAGGAAATCAACCCAGAATATTCATTGGAAGGACTGATGCTGAAGCTGAAGTTGTAATACTTTGGCTACCTGATGCGGAGGACAGACTCATTAGAAAAAACCTTGGTGGTAGAAATATTGAAGGCAGCAGGAAAATGGCACGATAGAGGACGAGATAGTTGGATGGTGTTACCAACTCAGTGGACATGAGTTTGAACAAGTCCAGGGGATGGTGAAGTACTGGGATGCCAAGCATGCTGCAGTTCTGGGGTCACAAAGAATCAGACATGACTGAGCGACTGAATAACAATATTGAATTATCTCATCCTAAAATACTGGTTATTCATCAGTTCAAATTTTTGTTTATTCTTTTCAGTGTATTTCTCCATTTGTTGTTATATATATATATCCTTATCCTCAGTATATTTTTTATTTTTTTCAAGTATATGTTGAATCTTTCTTCTTTATATTTTCTGACTTGACTGGTATTAGTCTGCCCATTTTTAAAAAACTCTTGTCATTACATCTATAGCTCTTTTAAACTGGCTTATCTGGAAAATAGTTACATAGAAATGCTGATTAATTTCTCCTGCTCAGTATTACAATATTTAACTTTCTTGTATTCTTGAAATAGAATTTTAGGACTTTGATATAGACACCTTTCTTTTGTGTTTAAGTGCATTTAAGATGAAGATTGTCATGTTTAAAAAGTATCTTTGCATTCACGGTTTATTGAAAGGTGCTTTTTTGTTAATTTGCTTTTAAATTAGGAGTGAGTATCTCATTTTTATGAAATAACTGTTTTGGTATCCTTTGAGATAAAATTATTTTTTTTCTTTTGTTAATGAGATGAATTGTTTGAACATATTTTCTATCTTCGGACCATTCTTGGATTCTTTAACTCCTATTTGATCATGGCATTTACTTTAATATACTACTGAATTAAATTTGTTAATATTTTATTTTGCATTTATATCTTTATATATATTATCTTTATTTTTCTTTTTATCTTTTAAGGGTTATTATAAATTTATTTTTGAAACTTTGAAGTTTTATATAATTTCTTAATTCTCTGGAACAGTTAAGAATCAGAGTTAGGCATTTTGACATAATGGTTAAAAACATTTGCTGTGTAGTTAAATAGTCTTGAATTTCAATATCAGGTTTGTTACTCTTGCTGTGTGATCTTAAGCTTCATTTTATTTTTTATTTTATAGACGTGATTATTAATATCATTCTCATAGAATTGTGAGCACTAATAATAATTTGAATGCCTTTCATCTGCCAGCTACTGTTTATTACTTCATGTATAAATTTATTTAATAGCCACAATTATACTATTATTTTTATTTAGTAAATGAGGAAACTGAGGCAGAGTTTTAATAACCAAGATTATGAAATTCATGAATAAATTTGAACCTAGACATTCTGTGTAGACCCCATTTAAATGATTCAAAAGTGTAGTACAATAAGCATTGGATAAATTGTGTCAGCTACTGTTTTTGTTGTTCTTGTTATTAACATATTTTATTGAATTTTAGAAGCCACTAATTATAAAGACATCGTTAATTTATGTATAACCAAGAAAGAGATAAGTTGCCTATGAGGTAATGCTTAAATTGCGAAAACATCCCCCTTTACTGCCATCATTTTCATTTTGTTCACATTGTCGTTAAATTTAAGAAACATGTTAAGCCTAGATTTTAAAAATAATTTGATAAAATATAATGGATTATCTCTGCCTTGTCTGAGATAATGACTTTCCATCTCAACTCTTCAGATTTTATGGAAAGATTTAAAAATGTTAATTACAGTTTACTATAAGTTTAAAAAATATGCATGTTATCCTTGACAATTGTATTCTTCACAACTATAAGAACAATTATTTAGACTTAACCATTACATTTGCCATTTAGTTTATGGCCCGAATTCCTTTTTTCAAAGATAACCTGCCCTAATTCATTTACGGTTTGGCTTAATGATACTGAATAATTTCTCGCTTAGAATTAGTAAGTAATGTACTTTCTGATATGTTGCATTTCGGAAAATGCTTTTTTTCTGTACATGTCAAGGAAAGATAATTTGACTGAATTGAATTTTTATTTAGAATTATTACCTTAGAATTATTTTTCAAAATTTCATCTTCACTTCATTATCTTCTAGCACTTAGTGAAAAGTTGTTAACAGTCTTAATTTCCTTTCCTTTGTTGGCAGAATGTTGTTTACCTAACTCCCCTTTGTTTACTTGTTCACATTCACTCCTTCCTCTGATCTGATCTTTGTGAAAAATTTATTTTCTGTGCAAATTTTGAGACTCAGGAATTAGGATTTTTTTATGTATGAGTTTCTGTATGCTTCACTTTTTTCCTTCCCCAATGGCTGTTGGATGAGACCTTTGGATCTAGAAAATTAGCTGGGAAAATTTTTTTGTTAATGCTTCTATTGTTTTTGGTTTTTCCTTCTGAAAGTATATGCATGTTCTGTAGAATTAATTGTCCATGTATCTTTTCTCTATAACTTATATTTGTTTACCATCTTTTCCCAAGAATAGCAAATTCCTAGGCTAGTGTTGAGTTTGCAGATTTGGATTCAACACTTTGTGTTGTTCTGTTCACTACCTGCCTATCTTAGAACATACTTTTCTTTGTCTTTCTTGTTCTTGAACTGCTCTTCTTTTCATAAGAGTCTGTTTTGTTTTAGTAATGCAGTAACATCTTGAATCTCACTGATAGTAGGAAATACCTTTAAAAATATTATGTCTTTACTGATTTCTGAATTCTATTTTGTTTTAATGCTGGGCATTTGGTCTAAATGGCTTCTTTTGAACTCTCAGAATTTTTTTTATTATTTGGTAATTTTTCTTTGATTTTTCATATTTTTAAAAATACTAATTTTATAGCAACGTGTTTCTTTGCTCTGGCTGCCGCAACACAGTTCCACAGACTGGGTGATTTAAACAGCAGCAATTTATTTTCCTAAAGTTCAGGAGAATTGAAGTTCAAGATCAAGATGTTAGAGAGTTTGGTTTCTTCTGAGGCCTTTCTTCTTATTTCATAAGTATCTGCCTTCTAGCTCTGTCCTCACATGGTATTTTCTCTGTGTGTGCATATTCTCTGTGTGTGCTTATCTCTTTGTGTGTCCACATTCTTCTCATTACAAGGATAGCAATCATACTGGATTAAGGTGTAATCCAGTGACCTCATTTTAACTTAGTTCAGTTCAGTTCAGTCGCTCAGTCCTGTCCCACTCTTTGCAACCCCATGAATTGCCGCATGCCAGGCCTTCCTGTCCATCACCGACTCTAATCACCTCTTTAAAGATCCTTCTTACAAATGTCACATTCTAAGGTTCTATGGGTTAGGGGTTTGACATACGACTTTGGAAGGGTTACATATTTCAGCCTGTGTCATTTAGGATGATTGTATAGGTCTTTCATTCCCCTTTTTAAGTTTTTTCTTTAATTGTACTACATGACAATGTATCATGACACAGTGGCATGTGGAGTATAAGTCATTGAGTCATTTTTAATTTTAAATATCTTGTTGAATTTTTCCTCCTTTCTAGTCATTGGAAGTATTTCAGTTGAAATTAAAAGAAGCTGAAAAAGCTGCATTTACGAAAGAAGATGGTAGACGAGAGCGGTGGAAGAAACCAACATACTCAGATAGAGCACACAGTCGTCAAGAAAGTGGAAAATCAGACTTGGTAAAATATAATAAAAGTTCAAGAGGTGGATATAATACAACAGATATTGCAAACAGTATCACTAAAGATAAGTTTAGTGGTGATGAAAAAGATAGTAGATCTGTGTTTTCAGAAACATATAGAGGAGAACCCAGTCCAAGGAAAAATCAAGAATTTTCTTCTCATGTAAATTTAAGAGCTAAATTCTTAAGACCATCTGATGATGAAGAAGTGTCATTTCATAGCAAGGACAGCAATTTTGAACCATCTAGTTCATCTTCAGCAGTAGTCCCTCAAGATTCTGTGCACTGTGGTTTTCGAAAATCCACAGAGAACAGTGAAGAAAGTTTATCATGCTGGAGTCGATTTGGGAGGGGAGACAGGAAACATTCAAATCAAAAACCACTAGAAACCAGTCACAGTGTTGACCATGGATACATTTCAGAAGACGTGAGAGAAAAATCACAGGAGCAAGGCTTGAGAGATGACTCTGTGACAAAAGAACATCTACAGGATACAAAATCTTCACTTGCCAGGTATTCTGTCATTTGTTTTCTAAACTGATAAATGAATACTAAGGTCCAGAGGATTCAAGATACTGAACTGTACTTTTAGAGCATCAGTTACTGGTTAGATATGTTATGATTTTTTTTCTTAAATTTGATGTAAGAGATAAGATACGCACCTTTAACAATTCAGTAGTTTCATTTTATATATTGTATTTCATTTCAGTGTATTTAACAAAAAAGCTGAAAGTTGAATTCAATAGTGAATATTTCCTCAAAACTTGCTTTTTTTGCAATCTGTATAGCTAAATGACTTTAATAGTTCTTATAAATGGATACGCTACATAAAATATTTTGGTAGGTTTTGTTCAGTTCAGTTCAGTCACTCAGTCATGTCCACCTCTTTGCAAACCCATGGACCGCAGCATGCCAGGCTTCCCTGTCCATTACCAACTCCTGGAGTTTACTCAAACTCATGTCCATTGAGTCGGTGATGCCATCCAACCATCTCATCCTCTCTCATCCCCTTCTCCTCCCCGCTTCAACTTTTTCCAGCATCAGGGTGTTTTCAAATGGGTCCGTTCTTCACATCAGGTGGCCAAAGTATTAGAGTTTCAGCTTCAGCATCAGTACTTCCAGTGAATATTCAGAACTGATTTCCTTGAAGATTGACTGGTTTGATCTCCTTGCTGTCCAGGAGACTCTCAACAGTCTTCTCTAACAACACAGTTCAAAAGCATCAGTTTTTCAGAGCTCAGCTTTCTTTATAGTCCAACTCTCACATCCATACATGTCTACTGGAAAAAGCATAGTTTTGACTAAGCGGACCTTTGTTGGTAAAGTAACGTCTCTGCTTTTTAATATGTTGTCTAGGTTGGTCAGATTTTGTTAGTGCTGCCATATTACTTTCAAATGAAATTCATACATATTTAAGCACACAATCATAACTGTCAATATCACATGCCTACTGGAGGTCTGGGAGACTGAAGAAAAATATGCTGCCATAGCCCAAATACGAAGTGAAAAGGATATGTGAAAGATCTTGCAGAGGGAAGCATGATTTTTGGTGGTGGTTTTGCAGAGAAGGAAATCCACTTTGATAGCTGACAGGATTTATAGCTAATGTTAGAGTTTCAAAAGCAAAATACATTAGAAAAATCAGTAGCACTAACTGCTTTTGTTATTCTTGTCCCTGTAGCACTTGTATATAGGGCTGAGTTATTCAGTCAGGAAACACAGGTTCATTGGGTCATTCCTAGGAAGCTTGATTTAGCCATAGGGTTGACACTGTTTGAAATAGCCATAAGTAGAAAATGTGTATCCAGAGGATAATAACTAACCTGTACTTGAATGATGGATAAAATATGTTTTAAAGTACCACCAAATGAATGGGACGCTAAAGGAAAAGATTTTAGGAAATAATAGAATTCATTGGTGGCAGTATTAGCTATAAGCTTCGTGGTTTGGGGTCTTGAGTTTGGTAAATCACTTTTGTTAGTTCATCTGAAGCTGTGGATTATAAAGCCTGGTGTGTAGCTTTCAGCAGAAGGGAGGAAGGGAAGCTGGCAAAATCTAGACTGAACAATGGGAGGCCCAGTCAGATGGGTTCTGGTTCAAATCAGGGCTTTGTTCCTAGGAATGAAAGGAGAAATTCAGTTATACTGACTGGATAAACATGGCAGGGTTTAGAGAATGTCTGAGGCTGTCCACATATATAATTGTCCAGGTTTCATTCCAGGTGCTCTGGAAAGTAGACTATCTCCAGTCCCAGTTGCTAGAAACATGTAGAAGTGGGATGAAGCTCTTATTTCCTGATATCATTAGGATTGGCTTAACAGTTGGGTAATCTGTAGGTATTTACTTCTGTGGCTTCTGCTAAGAAGAGCATGTAAGCAATCTTACATTGTTACTATTCCTTTTGGTTCTGTGATTGCTTCATGTTGGTATGTTGTATCGTAAGGTTCTCATAGAAACACTGTAATATGGGCACTCACTAAAAGCTTTTGTTGTGGTCTGAAGACAGTATTCTTTGTTGGTTGTGTTAATTTTGATGTTACAGAAATTTTGAAGCTTTCCATTAATTTCATAGTTGACTGGAGAGGGAAATTATCCACATATATGTGAAATAAAAAAAGAATTCCTGAGCATGTAGAGTGGTATAAAGTAAGAAACCAAGAATACGACCTTGAAGAATGCCTATTTTCAGGGATTGGAAGGATTCAGTGAAAGATTATTAGAAGCTGTTAATTTGTTTGAACATTATCCTGGGTGTATGTTGAATTTTTTGTAAAATGCCAGAATTCTAGGGAGCTTTAAAACCTGTGAATTTTAGAACTTAAAAAAAAAAAAAAAATCATAGAAGTGATTTTAGAACTAGAAATCATAGGTATTTTCCAGATGCAGAAACTGAGGCAACTGAACTTGTGCCTTGCACAATGTTATATAACTAGGGTTGCCAGATTTAGCAAATAAAAATGTTTGGACATACTTAAACTAAAAAAGCTTTTTAAGCTGAAATTAAAATTTTACTGGGTGTCTTGTGTTTTATCTGGCAACTGTATGTAACACTTGTCCATTTTCCGGGTCTATGACCTTCTTTAAAGAGATAACATATAATTGCAGTCATCTCTTGTTATCCACTAGGAGGTTGGTTCCTGGATGCTAACAGATACCCAAATCCAAGGATGCTCAAGTATTTTATATAAAGAGGCATAGTATTTTTACATACAACCTACATATGTTCTCCCATATACTTTAAATCATCTATAGATTACTTTTAATACCCAGTACGATGTAAATATTATGTAATAGTTGTAAATACAGTGTAAATGCTGTGTAAATAGTTGCCAACTCTCTGCAGATTAGGTTTTGGTTTTTTAAACTTTCTGAAATTTTTTTCCTAAGTATTTTCAATTCATGGTTGATTGAATGTAAACCCCGTGGATAGGAAAGGGCTGACTGCCGTTTTGCATAAGGGTCTTCAGCATCTGGAGATGTTGGGTCTTCAGAGGGCCCTGGGATATACCAGCAGATGCCTGTACTGATCTGAATCTTGTTTCTTTCCAATCGGTGTATCTTAAAGATTTTTCCTTACCAGCCCATATGTATGTGCCTTTTTTTTTTTTTTTTCATTTTAAAGTCTCTTTAATATTCTGTTGTAAACCTTAGAGATAAGCTGATATTTCTCATCAGTTTCATTTTGTTGGGCTTGGGTAGTTTCTAGTGTGTTGCTCTAAATAATACTGCAGTGAATAGTTTTGTACATGTATTTTTGCATACAAGTTAAATATAGCTGTAAAATAAATTCCAAGGAGTGGAATTGTATTTATATATTTCATTGTACTAACCAATTTATACTCTTACTTTCATATATGAGAATGACTTTTCTCTTCCTTACTTGTAGTATTATTGAGGTTTTTAATCTTTGCCATAGGTACNTTAAATATAGCTGTAAAATAAATTCCAAGGAGTGGAATTGTATTTATATATTTCATTGTACTAACCAATTTATACTCTTACTTTCATATATGAGAATGACTTTTCTCTTCCTTACTTGTAGTATTATTGAGGTTTTTAATCTTTGCCATAGGTACATTTAAGGAATAGAAAATTTCTTCAGTTTGCATGTAAGTATGAGTGAAGTTTGGCCTATTTTTATAAATGTTACTTTAATTCTATTTTATTAGCTAGTCATATATTTTGCCTGCTTTTTGAGGGTGTTTTTTGAGCATTTTTATAGTTGTCATGTGATATATTTAATTTTTTCTCCTTTTTAGATTTCCTCTTTTCTCTTTTCATCTATTCTTTATTTCTTTTTTTAAATTTAATTTAATTTTATTTATTTATTTGACTTTGCCAGGTCTTAGTTGTGGCATGTGGGATATAGTTCCCTGACCAGGGATTTAACCCTAGCCCCCTGCATTGGGAGTTCAGAGTCTTAGCCCCTGGACCACCAGGGAAGTCCCTTCATTCATTCTTATGTTGATCAATTTATCATTCTTTTCCTTTGTTAATTTTAGGCCCTGAAGTAGCTGGAAAACATCCTCTAACAGTGGCCCATGTGATTAGTAATTTTAAGATTTTTATTCTTAGAAATAAAATGTGCTTGTATATAATTCTGTTTTATTGGAAATATAGTAGCTAATATATTTTCAAAAGTTTGAAACCTAGAGTTGTACATAGTATGAGCAAAACTAACGTGATGTCCTTAATTTAGATTTTATCTATGTTAATATTAGGATCTAACTCATTTTATATAATAGGAAATATTACATAAAAAGGTTAAAAACCTTGGCAGAATTTTCTATGATATATAACTCATTTTATATAATAGGAAATATTACATATAAAGGTTAAAAACTTTGGCAGAATTTTCTATGATAGCCTAGGACAAGAGGATACCAAGTTCTGAAGTGTTGAGTATTAGTCATGAGATCCTTGAAATGAAGTGAAGTCGAGTCGCTCAGTCGTGTCCGACTCTTTGCAACCCCGTGAACTGTAGCCTACCAGGATCCTCTGTCCATGGGATTTTCCAGGCAAGAGTACTGAGATCCTTAGGGGAGAAAATTTGAGAATAGGTAGTAAGAAAAGAATTAAAGGGATGGGATCTATGAACACTATCAATAGGCAGAGAATAATTGCAGTATACTCAAGGTTTCTGAAATGTGATTGGATTGGAGCTTTTTAAATTACATTTTCCTAAAAGTTTGAGCCAGTTTGTTGTGGGTTTGTCTGTGTATGGATGTGTGTTGTACAAAGAGTACATTTAAGTGGGAAAATAGGATTTGTTTTTCAGAAAATAATTTTGGAGAGAGCTTTTGAAATATAGCAGTAACCCTGAAAAATGAGAAATGCTTGTACTTTTTTCTTTTTATAGGNGTGTGTGTGTGTGTGTGTGTGTGTGTGGTATGTACATGTTTGGTGTGAGGGTGGTGTGTGCAGGGGGGTGGGAGAAGTGAGGAAGAACACGGCAGGAGGTGGCAACAAGATCAGACTCTGAGAAGATCGGGCTAAGGGTTTGAACTTTATCCTCAGGGGACTTGGGAGCTCCCCGCAAGGCTCAGAGCAGTGGAGCCCCATGGGCAGACATGCATGTAGCGAAAGCCCCTCTAGGGGGTGTGGGGGGATTGGAGGAGGCCTGGTCAGAGGCAGGGGACCAATTCAGAGGCCATGATCACAGGTGAAGCAAGACATGTAGAGAAACTCACCCAAGGCTGAGAAAGACAGAGCCTGAGGCTACTGGGGGGGGGGGGATTAAATGAAAAATAACTGATACAGCAACTCAAATAAGGCAGGTCTTTTCCAGGCACTTTAAACACATTTACTCATTTAATCCTCACAATAACCCTAAAAGGTAGGTCTCACTCTTACTCTCATTTTACTGGTGAGGAATTGAAACACAGAGAGGTCAAGTCACTGGTCCAAGGTCACACAGCTATTAAGTGGTGGAGCGGAAGACATGAAAGTGTTAGTCGCTAACTCATGTCCGACTCTTTGCGACACCATAGACTACAGCCCGCCAGGCTCCTTGTCCATGGGGATCCTCCAGGCAAGAACACTGGAGGGGGTTGCCACTCCCTTCTCCAGGGGATCTTCCTGACCCAGGGGTCAAAGCTGTGTCTCCTGCATTGGCAGGAGGATTCTTTGCTGAGATCTACCCCAAGCAGCTCCAGAGTCTGACTATTTAACTCAGAAGCCTCCAGACTCAGTCAGGCTGTGGCTAAGCGGCACAAACGAAGGCCTGGCCCAGGGGCTGAAGGTGTGGGGAGACTAGGGGCAGATGTGGGAGAGACAAAGCCGGGTGGTAGCTCCAGGCAGGGTGTGTGAAGGAGGAGGGGACCCCAGGAGGAAGGAGGCATGGAGGCCACCACAGGATCAGCCACCTCTCCCTGGCTCCCCCGCCTTTCCCGTCACCCCAGACCACGAATTACCTCAGTGTCTTCCCAGCCTCCTCCTGTCGGGAGAAATGAATCCAGAAGCTCTGCTTGGAGCCTAGGCTGCAGAGAGAGGGGTATATGGAAGCCCAAGCCCCAGCCTTGCCAGCGTCCCCAGGACCCAAGTGCCAGGGGGTGCAGGGAGGGATGGGGGCTGGGTCCACAGGGGCACGGGAGGGTGGAAGCCACAGGAGAGACCCTTGCTGACCAGAGGAGGCCCCCACCTCCTCCTTCGAGGATGCTAGACCTGACGTTTCCCCACCGGTGCCCTCCCTGGGCCCCGTGCATGTGCACACGGGCCTCAGAGGATGAAAACTGTGATCCCACAATCAGTGAACTCTGAGACTCAGAGAGGCTCAGAGGTTGCCTCAAGTCACACACGCAGAGGGCCACCGAGCATGCGAGCCTTGCTTCCCCACCGTTAGCAAGGGGCACCAATGTTTCCTTACTTCACTGAGGCCTCCCGGACACGTGGGCAGGAGGGGAGAGCCTCCACCAGACACAAGACACTTTCCTGAGACATGCTGTTGCAGCTTAGACTAGAAGAGAAAAGAGGTTCAGGATGAGGGGTGAGGCAGCACCTCAGTGGAGCCCTGCCCAGCCCCCTCATCTCCTCCATTCCAGCTGTCATCTCCTAGAGGGGAGTCCTCAGTGTTCAAGTCTCCATCCTCCAGGTGGAGACACTGAGGTCCAGAGAAGCCAGAGAGACGCTAGCACCACCTGGCAGGCCAGGCAGCATACTCTGAAATCTTTGAAAGTCGCCCTCACTGTGCCTGCTGCCCCTGTGGTCTGAGACAGGGGATGAGGGCAGTGATAAGGCAAGGCANCTTCGGTGCTCAGTTCAGTTCAGTCACTCGGTCGTGTCCAACTCTTTGTGACCCCATGGAATGCAGCATGCCAGGCCTCCCTGTCCATCACCAACTCCTGGAGTTTACTCAAATTCATGTCCATTGAGTTAGTGATGCCATCCAACCATCTCATCCTCTGTCATCCCCTACTCCTCCCACCTTCAATCTTTCCTAGCATCAGGCTCTTTTCCAATGAGTCAGCTCTTCACATCAGGTGGCCAAAATATTGGAGGTTCAGCTTCAGTATCAGGCCTTCCAGTTAATATTTAGGACTGATTTAATTTAGGATTGACTTGTTGGATCTTCTTACAGTCCAAAGGACTGTCAAGAGTTATCTCCAACACCGTAGTTCAAAGCATCAGTTCAATAATTGCCAATGCACTCAGCTCTCTTTATAGTCCAACTCACACATCCATACATGACTACTAGAATAACCACAGCCTTGACTAGATGGACCTTTGTTGGCAAAGTAATGTTTCTGCTTTTTAATATGCTCTCTAGGTTGGTCATAACTTATCTTCAAAGAAGTAAGTGTCTTTTAATTTTCTGGCTGCAGTCACCATATGCAGTGATTTTGAAGACACCAAAAATAAAGTCTGCCACTGTTTCCACTGTTTCTCCATCTATTTGCCATAAGTGACGGGAACAGATGCCATGATCTTCGTTTTCTGAATGTTGAGCTTTAAGCCAAGTTTTTCACTGTCCTCTTTCACTTTCATCAAGGGGCTTTTTAATTCCTCTTCACTGTCTGCCATAAGGGTNCAATTATTTTACCCATCTTCCTCTTTAAAAGAACTCTCCCTTCCTTTCATCTTTCCCTCCTTTGAATACTCTTCTGTTTTTCCATGCCATTATTCATCAGCAGGTGACCTCACATATTAAAATAATTTAATGAGAATATTGTCGATTCTTTCATAAGTTCAGTTCAGTCTCCCAGTCGTGTCTCACTCTTTGTGACCCTATGGACTGCAGCACGCCAGGCTGCCCTTTCCATCACCTACCGTCAGAGCTAGAAACAGTTAATTTCTACACTTACAATTTAAGTTTCATCTATATATCTTTGAGTTAAATACTCTATGCCATTGTCTTTCATGGGTAGTCCCAGGACCAGTAGCCTTGACATCTCCTGAGCTTATTAGAAATTCAGAACTTCAAGTCTTATCTCAGAACTTGCTGAACCCTTAGGTTCTTTTAAGTCTTCCAAAGCTTTAACTTCCACCCATATGCTGATTTGTTTGTTTCTAAGTTTATCCAATCACTCTTTCTTTAGAGAAATATTTTTAAGGATCTATTATGTTCATAGCACTATCCTAAACGTTAGAAATACAGCATTTAAAAGTATAAACAAGATACTAGCCCTCTAGTAGTTTATAGCAATGAACAGACAAATAAAATTATTTCAGGCATATGTTGACAAATACTTTTCTGAGTCTGTGATTTGCCTTTCCCTTCTCTTAATATTGTTTTTTTAAGGGCAGCAACTTTTTAATTTTGAAGAAGCCCANGTTTATAGCAATGAACAGACAAATAAAATTATTTCAGGCATATGTTGACAAATACTTTTCTGAGTCTGTGATTTGCCTTTCCCTTCTCTTAATATTGTTTTTTTAAGGGCAGCAACTTTTTAATTTTGAAGAAGCCCAGCTTAACAAATTATTTATTTATAGATTACCCTGTACAGCTATTGTGAAGAAATCTTTCCCTAATCCAAGCAAAAAAATTTTATTTAATTTAGGAATTATATAGTTTTGAGTTTTATATTTAGATCTATGATTCATGTTGAGTTATATTTGTTCATGATACAAAGATGCATGAAGATTCATATTTTGTTTTGAATAGAAATATCCAATTAATTCAACACCATTTGCTGAAGAGCCTTTCTATACTGAATAAATTGCCTTTGAACCTTTGTCAGAAATTAGTTGTCCATAAATAAATGTATGTCTATATTTGGATTCTCTATTCTGTTCTTTTGATCTGTTTCACTACTTTTGCACCAATATTGGATTCTTTTGATCATGGCAGCTTTATAATAATCATACCACAATTCATGGGATCAGGAGTCTTAGTCCTCCAAGTTTGTTGTTATTTTTGAAGAAAAAGATATTTTTATTTTAGCTATTCCAGGCTCTAAACATACTGAAATTTAAAATTCAGCTTGTTGGTTTCTTTTTTTTTTTAAGTTTACAGGAATTTTGATTGGTATGTGTTGAATCTATACATCAGTTTGGGGGGAATTTATATGATAATGATATTGAGTCTTCTGACTCATTGAACAAGGTATATTTCTCCATTTAAGATTTCTTTAATTTCTCCCAATAAGGATTTGTAGTTTTCATTGTATATTTTACACATATTTGGCAGATTTATATGTAAATATTTCATATGTTTTGATGTCTTTGTAAATGGTATATTTTTACTTTCAATTTCTTATAGTTTATTACTAGTATATAAAATAGACTTCATTTTAGACTGCATTTTGAAATGTTACTAAGCTTATTTATTTGTTCTATAAGCTATTTTTGTGGGTTCCATCAGATTTTCTACATAGAAAATCATATCTTCTTTAAATAAAGGTATTTTTACTTCCTTTCCAGTCTAGATGGCACTATTTATTTCTTGACATTGAGTAGAATCTTCAGTTCAATGTATATATTTTAAACTGAATAAAATGTATATTTAAAACTCACTAATAAAACAATCATTGCAATTTAAAAATGGGCAGTTTTAAGCATTTTGCTAAAGATTATGTATGGATGGCGTATAGACATTTGAGAGGGTGTTCTATATAATTTGTCATTTGGGAAATGCAAATTAACAGTACACTAAGCTATCACTCAAAATTTTCCAAGCCAGGCTTCAGCCATATGAGAACCGTGAACCTCCAGATGTTCAAGCTGGTTTTAGAAAAGGCAGAGGAACCAGAGATCAAATTGCCAANTGTGTGTTGTACAAAGAGTACATTTAAGTGGGAAAATAGGATTTGTTTTTCAGAAAATAATTTTGGAGAGAGCTTTTGAAATATAGCAGTAACCCTGAAAAATGAGAAATGCTTGTACTTTTTTCTTTTTATAGGATAGTTGCAGATGCCATGGTGATGTTTTTTACAGAGCATATGCTCGCCATTATAAATGCTTAGAGTCTTCCATTATAAATGGAAGAGTCTGTCCCTGCTGTTTGTTGCAGAGCATTGTCTTCACTGTGTTATTAACGATAATGTATTTTTCAGTCATTGATGCCCAACAACTTTCATTGTAATGTCTTTATTTGATACCTATTATTGTTCTATTGTGTGTTGAATTATCTGTTAATATTGAAATGCCACAGATACCCAGAATTCTTGTGTATTGTCATATTTATCCTGATCTACATTTCAATACTAATAAACAATTCTGTTAGAAATTATACCCCCTCCACAACCCCGTTAAAACAACAACAAAAGGAATGTTTGGAGTACAAATTTTATGACCATGAGGCATCTCTTCCAAAGGTCTCTGAGATTTCAGTTATCTTCTCAAAACTTGTGAGTTTTGGTTGGAGTCTGCATACCTTCTTGGGTGCTGTCTCTTAATTGATTCTTTGTATACTGAGAAGTGAAGAGAAAATGAAAGTTTCTCAAAAACAGAGAAGAGTCTGATAAAAATGACGAAGATGTGCCTTTGCGTAGGCAATAATAGAAATCTTTGGCAACTTAATCAAGAATATTATCATTGTGAAACAGGATTTATAAGCCAGATTTCATGGCCTAAATTATGACTTTGGATTATGATATAATAGAGGTAGAAAGTATATTTGGGAGACATGGGTTTAACAAAGTGCCTCCCTCACTCCCATATTTTTTAAGGTGCATTATATTATATATTAGTGGAAAAGACAGTATCAAGTTTGAAAGGAGCTAAAAATATAGAATGGTGACAGATGGGATAATTCAGCAGGAATTCACAGTTAGTGTATATGTATGTATGATACAGTGTACTCATACAGGTAGGATTATCCTGAGTGCAAATGTTAAAGAAGAGGTAAATGTGGCTGTGGATGTGGGTAATGGGAGACAACTGTAGGAATTGCTTTTGGGGGAGGGAGTGTAGTAGTTGTCGGTCCCTGGCTTGCCCTCAGGGCATGTGGCATCTTCCTGGACCAGGGATCAAACCTGTGTCCCCTGGATTGGCTGGTGATTTCCTAACCACTGAAACACCAGAAAAGTCTCCAGTTTTTCTTCTAAAGTCTAGTCCCTCTGATATGTGTTTTGCTACTTCTTTTGATTTCCATGCCTTCAGTTTTAGTCTGCATGTATCTCTGGGTCTGAAATGGGTCTCCTAGAGACAGGATATATGCAGTTCTGGTTTTTCTGTCCATCCAGCCAGTCTGTGTCCAGCAAATGGAATCTTCCATTGTTGTACACAAGCTCCAGATTATGCAGGTTCAGTAGCTGCAGTGCATTGCCCCACAGCATGTGGGATCTTAGTTTCCTGAGCAGGGATTGAATCCGCATCCCCTGCATTGCAAGGTGTATTCTCAACCACTGGACCACCAGGGAAGTTCCAGCAGCATACATCTCTAGCTTATCTACCTTCAAGTGATATTATGCCACTCCTGTAAGAACTTTATAGTAGTTTATTTACATTTCTCCCCATCCTGTCCTTTCTGTTAGTGTTTTCATACAGTTTACTTATACTTATTATAAACTCTTATTATTATTTTTCTTTAGTTATCTTAAAGAGACTTAATAAGAAACAAGTATATATTTACCCTTGTAGTCATCATTTCTGTTGCTTTTCCTTCCTTTGAGTTGATCCATATTTCAGTCTAGTATAATTTTTCTTCTATCTGAAGGCTTTTCTTTAACATTCTTTCAGCTTTTTATGTCTTTCATTTCACCTTTTTTTTTAACATTTTAAAAATTTAATTGGCACATATTATAATATTGTGGGTTTTGCCATACATCAATATGAGTCAGCCATAGGTATGTGTGTGTCCCCTCCTCCTGAACCCCCTGCCCACCTCCCTGCCTACCTGATCCCTCCAGGTTGTCCCAGAGCACCAGCTTTCTCTTTTACATATGGTAATGTATATGTTTCATTGCTGTTCTCTCAAATCCTCCCACCATCTCCTTCTCCCACTGAGTCCAAAAGTCTGCTCTTTATGTCTGTGTCTCATTTGCTGTCCTACAGGACATAGGATCATTGGTACCATCTTTCTAGATTCCATATACATGCATTAATATATGGTATTTGTCTTTCTCTTTCTGACTTGCTTCACTAAACAGGCTCTAGGTTCATCCATCTCATTAGAACTAACTCAAATGCATCCTTTTTATAGCTGAGTAGTATTCCATTGTGTATATGGACCACTACTTCCTTATCCGTTCATCTGCCAATGGACATCTAGGTTGCTTCCATGTCCTAACTATTGTAAATAGTGCTACAGTGAACATTAGGTACATGAATCTGTTTTAATTCTGATTTCCTTGGAGTATATGCCCAAGGGTGAGGTTACTGGGTTGTATGGAATTTTATTTCTAGTTTTTTTTAAGAAATCTCCATACTCTTCTCCATAGTGGTTGTATAAGTTTTCATCAACAATGTAATAGGGTTCCCTTTTGCCACACCCTCTCCAGCATTTATTGTTTGTAGAATTTTTGATGATGACCATTCTGACCCATGTGAGATGATGCCTCATTGTGATTTTGATTGGCATTTCTTTAATAATGAGTGATGTTGACATCTTTTCTTGTGTTTATTAGCCATCTGTATGTCTTCTTTGGAGAAATGTCTGTTTAGGTCTTTTGCCCACCTTTTGATTAAGTTGTTCATTTTTCTTGTATTGAAACAGTTCTTCTGAACCGTTTGTATATTTTGGAGATTAATCCTTTGTCAGTTGTTTTGTTTGCTATTGTTTTCTCCCATTCTGAGGGCTGTCTTTTGACCTTGTTTATTGTTTTCTTAGTTGTACAAATGCTTTTAAGTTTAATTAGATCCCATTTGTTTATTTTCATTTTTATTTCCATTACTCTGAAGTGAAAAAGATACTTTGACTTGATATAGAAATCTAGGTTGACAATTTGAAGTACTTTAAAGATATTGCTACTCTCTTCTTGCTTCTGTTGTTTCTGGTGAGAAATCTGCTCTTCCTTTTTTTCTCTGTGCATAAATATCTTTTTTTCCTTTCCTGTGGCTGCTATAAATTGTTCTCTTTGTCATTAGTTTTGAACAGTTTGATTATGATGTGCCTTGATGTGGTTTTTCTTGTTTTGTTTTTGTACTAGGAATTCTGTAAACTCTTTGGATTTTTAGTTTTTACTAACTTTAGTAAACTTTGACCTTTGTTTCTTCTGTCTTCCATTTATTTCAGGGACTCCAATAATATGAATAGTAGGCTACTTATGGTTGTCCTATACATCTCCATTGTTCTTTTCTGTTCTGAAATTCTTTTTTTCTGTGTGTTTCATTTTATATAGATGTTAGGCATTGGAAACTAGTGTTTCAATTTAATTTTTTTCTTTTGCAGTCTAATCTCCGTTAATCCTATTTTTTGACCTATTATTTTGACCATTGTAATTTTCGCTTGTAGAATTTAAATTCTATTCTATTTTTTGTCTCAGTTGTCTCTTACTTTTCAACCATGTGGAATAAATTTATATTAACTTTCAATGCCCTTGTCTTCTGTTTGTTAAATCTGTGTCAGTGATTTGATTGATAGCTTTTTCTCCTAATTAGGGGTTTTACTTTTTTTCTAGTTTGCATGTCTCGCATTCTTTAATTAGATACTGCTGCTGCTGCTGCTAAGTCGCTTCAGTTGTGTCCAACTCTGTGAGACCCAATAGACGGCAGCCCACCAGGCTCCCCTGTCCCTGGGATTCTCCAGGCAAGAACACTGGAGTGGGTTGCCATTCCCTTCTCCAATGTGTGAAAGTGAAAGTGAAGTCTCTCAGTCGTGTCCGACTCTTAGCGACCCCATGGACTGCAGCCTACCAAGCTCCTCCGTCCATGGGATTTTCCAGGCTCGAGTACCAGAGTGGGGAATTAGATGCTAGATATTGAGAATTTCATTTTGTTCCATGGTAGATATTTTTGCATTCATGTAAATGTTCTTGAGTTTTGTTTTGGGAGACAGTTAACTGAATTGGAAACTGGTCCTTTTGATTCCTGTTGATACATGGCAGAACCAACACAGTATTGTAAAGCAGTTATCCTCCAATTTAAAATAAATTTAAATTAAAAAAGGAGTTTTACTTTTTCAGTTTTAGATATATTTTTATTCCTGAAAGTATTCTTGAATTTTGTTTTGGGACAAGGTTGAATTAATTTAAAACTGGTCCTTTGGACTCTTGCCCTTAATATTTGTTGAGTGGGCCCAGAGCAGCATTTAGTCTAGGGTTTATTTCCCATTCATGAAAAAAGGACCTTTAATACTCTACCCACTGCTTTCATAATTATGAATTTTCCTAGTCTGGCTATTGGGACTTATTCCTATTACCAGGAATGCTGAATCCTGTTCCTCTAATTCTTTGAGGTGTTATTTTCACAACTACAGGTACTTTCTGGTTATTACTCAAGGGGAAACTCTCTATTCTTCTCTGGAATTCTTTCACTGTGCAGCTCTCCCCTCTTAAGCTGCCTTGTACTCTTAACTATTTCTCTTTCATTAAGGAGTCCTTCATGCTCTGCATAGGCTCACCTTCCTTGTATTGTAATCTCGAATCTTTCTTGTGGCAAGAAGGCAAAGTTTCTTAGGAGAGCTTTGTATATGCCAGGAATCTGACCTGGGCTGGAAATTTATCTTTTATTCTTTGAGGCTTGCACACTATAGGTTTGATACATCATCTTAGCTGTAAATTAGGTTTATGTTGTCTAATTGTGAGTTGTCTTTGCAAAAGAGCACGTGGTCACTATTTTTGTTCTTGAAATGTAGATAAATGTAATTTTCTGGTTATAGTTTCCTAGATTATCAGAATAAGAAGAATTCCTCTAGATGTGTAGAGTTATGACCTGATTATAGTGTTAATTTTTGTTTCTTTTTTTAGAATGAGTATGGGAATATTTGGAGACAGCAATGGGAATATTAGGGGCTTCCCTGATAGCTCAGTTGGTAAAGAATCTGCCTGCAATGTGGAAGACCTGGGTTCATCCCTGGGTTGGAAAGATCCCTTGGAGAAGGGAAAGGCTACCCACTCCAGTATTCTGGCCTGGAGAATTCCATGGTCTGTATAGTTCATGGGGTCCCAAAGATTTGGACACGACTGAGTGACTTTCACTTCACTTCCCAGGAATATTAAGTTATGATGAATATTACCTTTATTATTTTTCTCACTGCTACTGGGTCTTTGGTCTGGTACTATGACTGCCATAGGCCATGATGGCATTGTAACACAGTATCTTTAAGTAGTGATTTTTAGGGAAGCATTGAGGCTTTTAAATTTATTATTTCTGTTTGTGCTGATTGCTTCCTGAAGGTCATTTGAAATAACATTTAAATCTTGGTGGTGTTATTTACAACAGCTTACATGTTGTTAATATGTACTTATATTTCATATGCTCTTTGTTTGTCCTGTTGAAACAGAAGTAGTCCAGGGGATGAGTCTATCCACGTCTTGAGTGTTGATGAGAAGAACAAGTTAGGAGCCAAAATTATCAAGGCAGAGATGATGGGCAATATGGTAAGGCTTACATTTTGTTCTTTTGGAGAATAATTACTAAATATTTAACTTCTTACAAGTAATTTTGGCAGTTCCTAAGCTATAGGGATGTAGCATCTTTTGACAGTAATGCTGCTTATTCTTTGAAGACAGTCCTGAGCACTCCTAAGAACAGTATTGTCTACTTCTAAGTAAACTATGTAATTTGTCAAATTTTTGAAATTTATGATTTTAGAGAACTGAATGCTTTAAAATTTTCTTTTTAAATTGGATATTTGCTTTATAACTTATTGAACATATTTGAGGGAAATACAGAGATGTCACTGTCTTCCTTTGCTTTTTAGTCATATTTTATTAATAATGTGTTACTTTCTTAAATTCCCTTACTTAGGAACTTTAAAACTGAGCTACTAAAAAGAATGGTTAATTAATTTTTTCAAAATTTTAGGCAACATGTTTGTGCCTGACTGTGTTACATGCTTTGTGTAGCTCACTTAATTCCCATGATAATGTGATTTGAGACTTAACCTGAGAATTGAATAGAAATGAAATTATTTGATAAGAGTGGCATCTGTCTATTTATTATTGTCACATTCCTCTTATACAAATACATGGTACACTGCACATGGCAGAATGGCAAAGTCAGACAGCTTTCTGTGTCTTGAAAAAATTGATTCTCTTGTGGTCATATGTATGTACACATCTCAAATCCAAATGTAAGTCATCTTAAGTAGTCTTCTGTTTTGGTGCACTATCTATGTGACACTCTGTAGTAGAACAAAAAGTGAACAAACCTGATACTTCTATTTTTATCAGTGTGTATCTCTAATAAAAATCATATCGTGCATATGCTGTGCTCTCTCTCTTTGAATCTGATCCTTAATGACACTGAACTTAAGCTCAACCCAGAAATTAGTAAGTGAGACAGACCACCAGCAACAGCAAGAAGATAACATTTGTGTTTTGAAAGCACAAATAAATCGGTTAAAATAGTGAAAGGAAGGTAACCATGTTAGGAGATTAACCTATGTTAAAAGAAGTGTTCTGTGTTCATGGAACCACTGCAGTGGAGAAAACTGTCTTTGCTTGTCATAGTATTCTATTCATTTAATTTATTTCATTGTGATTTATTGTTTTATATGTTAGTATTTTTTATAAATTTTTATAGATTTCTTAGAATAAAAATGAAATGCATTGTTTTTATTTAAATTACCTATCAACATTAAATAAGGTATTATTTTAATACTATGATGGCTTTCTTTTTAGAAATAACTGAAATTCTGAGCATTGGAAGTTTATAGTATCTAAGGAATTATAAAAATTCCCTTCTTAAGGGTATGCATTTCNTCTCACTGCTACTGGGTCTTTGGTCTGGTACTATGACTGCCATAGGCCATGATGGCATTGTAACACAGTATCTTTAAGTAGTGATTTTTAGGGAAGCATTGAGGCTTTTAAATTTATTATTTCTGTTTGTGCTGATTGCTTCCTGAAGGTCATTTGAAATAACATTTAAATCTTGGTGGTGTTATTTACAACAGCTTACATGTTGTTAATATGTTCTTATATTTCATATGCTCTTTGTTTGTCCTGTTGAAACAGAAGTAGTCCAGGGGATGAGTCTATCCACGTCTTGAGTGTTGATGAGAAGAACAAGTTAGGAGCCAAAATTATCAAGGCAGAGATGATGGGCAATATGGTAAGGCTTACATTTTGTTCTTTTGGAGAATAATTACTAAATATTTAACTTCTTACAAGTAATTTTGGCAGTTCCTAAGCTATAGGGATGTAGCATCTTTTGACAGTAATGCTGCTTATTCTTTGAAGACAGTCCTGAGCACTCCTAAGAACAGTATTGTCTACTTCTAAGTAAACTATGTAATTTGTCAAATTTTTGAAATTTATGATTTTAGAGAACTGAATGCTTTAAAATTTTCTTTTTAAATTGGATATTTGCTTTATAACTTATTGAACATATTTGAGGGAAATACAGAGATGTCACTGTCTTCCTTTGCTTTTTAGTCATATTTTATTAATAATGTGTTACTTTCTTAAATTCCCTTACTTAGGAACTTTAAAACTGAGCTACTAAAAAGAATGGTTAATTAATTTTTTCAAAATTTTAGGCAACATGTTTGTGCCTGACTGTGTTACATGCTTTGTGTAGCTCACTTAATTCCCATGATAATGTGATTTGAGACTTAACCTGAGAATTGAATAGAAATGAAATTATTTGATAAGAGTGGCATCTGTCTATTTATTATTGTCACATTCCTCTTATACAAATACATGGTACACTGCACATGGCAGAATGGCAAAGTCAGACAGCTTTCTGTGTCTTGAAAAAATTGATTCTCTTGTGGTCATATGTATGTACACATCTCAAATCCAAATGTAAGTCATCTTAAGTAGTCTTCTGTTTTGGTGCACTATCTATGTGACACTCTATAGTAGAACAAAAAGTGAACAAACCTGATACTTCTATTTTTATCAGTGTGTATCTCTAATAAAAATCATATCGTGCATATGCTGTGCTCTCTCTCTTTGAATCTGATCCTTAATGACACTGAACTTAAGCTCAACCCAGAAATTAGTAAGTGAGACAGACCACCACCAACAGCAAGAAGATAACATTTGTGTTTTGAAAGCGCAAATAAATCGGTTAAAATAGTGAAAGGAAGGTAACCATGTTAGGAGATTAACCTATGTTAAAAGAAGTGTTCTGTGTTCATGGAACCACTGCAGTGGAGAAAACTGTCTTTGCTTGTCATAGTATTCTATTCATTTAATTTATTTCATTGTGATTTATTGTTTTATATGTTAGTATTTTTTATAAATTTTTATAGATTTCTTAGAATAAAAATGAAATGCATTGTTTTTATTTAAATTACCTATCAACATTAAATAAGGTATTATTTTAATACTATGATGGCTTTCTTTTTAGAAATAACTGAAATTCTGAGCATTGGAAGTTTATAGTATCTAAGGAATTATAAAAATTCCCTTCTTAAGGGTATGCATTTCTTTTATCTTCTTTAAACTTGCATCCTTGTACTTATTTACTATCAAAATATAAACAATTTCCATAAATATTTGAGAATTTTGTAACACAGATGAATTCATTAAAAAGTAATGTATTAGACTGTGAGCCTGGTAAGTGAATTTAGGTGTTAGCTACTTGAATGTTTAGGGCTTCCCAGGTGGCTCAGTGGTAAAGAATCCACCTGCCAGTGCAAGAGGTGCAGCTTTGTTCCCCGATCCGGAATGATCCCCTGAAGAAGAAAATGGTAACCCACTCTAGTATTCTTGCTGGGAGAACCCCATGGACAGAGAGCCTGCCGGTCTACAGTCCAGGGGGTCACAGAGTTGGGCATGACTCAGTGACTGAACATGATCATATCATCATATGAATTTGAAATATCCTACAAATGGATTAAACTATATATCACACCTGTTTTTCTTATCTTTTCTATTTGAAGGAATTAGCTGAACAACTTAAAGCCCAACTTGATAAGGCAAATAAATTCCAAGACACTGTAACACAGATGTCATCAAAAAAATCTAGGATAGAGGTAAGTAATAACAATTTGATTATAGGTAGCCAATTACCTTGTGTAATACTTCTGCTTGGCAGTGGTCCTATTTAATGTTAAATGTGTCTGTATCTCTTATTGATGTGTTTGTATATGTTTATGGTTATTTGCTTGTTTTTAATATTTATTTTCATATGTATTCTCTTATCTTATACCATTGTGTCCTGATGGACAAAAGCCTGTGTCTAGGGTCGGGGGGCTTGGTTTTATTCTGGGCTCTCCCATTTTCTGACTGACCTTGCACAAGTCAAACTGTTCATTAACTTCTTTCTGTCCAGAATGAGACACTTGAATTTGGTATCCCTCTCATAGAAAATATTTTGTTCTAGGATTCGTTTGCCTGTCTATTGGTCAGTAAAACAGATAAAAAGCATCTGTCTTTGTGGAGTATTATTTGAACAGGAAGAGAGAGATAATAAACTGATAAAGATAAATATAATAAATTATACAGCAGTGATAAAAGTAATACAGTGATAAAGATAATAAACTGTATAGCATAGTAGAAGGTTACATATCCTAAGCAGGGTAGAGGGAATCTTGAGTGTCAGTTATGCTGTATGTTTATGTGTGTGTCTCTTGGAATGCACAGGCTAATTCTCATTAGAAAAGTGATAATGATGCAAGGACTTGAAGTAAGTTAAACAGTGATCTCTGTGTATCTGAGTGAAGAGCACTGTGGACATAAGGAACAGAAGATTGGATGTGTGTCCAGTATTTAGACATGATCTCTGTGTATCTGAGTGAAGAGCACTGTGGACATAAGGAACAGAAGATTGGATGTGTGTCCAGTATTTAGACAAAATAGCAAGGAGACCAGTGTTGCTGGAATGAAATGAGTGAAAGAGAAGGAAGTGGAAGATCCAGATTAGAGAGTCTGTGGGAGGCCAGATCATGTTAAGCTTAAAAGTCAAGGAAGTAGGTTTTTATTCTGGGTGAGAAGTAAAACTGTTTCAGATTTTTGAGCAGAAAATGTATTTTGACAGAACCATCCTGGCTTTTTTGTTAAGAGTAGATTTAAGGAGAATAGGGCAAACATGGGTTCTAATTAAGCTTTTGCATTAATACACATAAGAAAGAACAGTGAACTTGACTAAGATAGTAACTGAAGAGATGTTTGAAGTAATTAGATTTTTTATATGCATAAATGTTTTCCATGTATATTTTGAAGGAGAGCTGACTTGATTATTGTGATGGTTTAGATGAGAGAGGAATATGAATTAGTGTTGAGAATCTTTGTATCTATAGTCATCAAAGATATTTTCTGTTTTGGCAATGTCTTTGTCTGGTTTTGNTTTTCCGTGTATATTTTGAAGGAGAGCTGACTTGATTATTGTGATGGTTTAGATGAGAGAGGAATATGAATTAGTGTTGAGAATCTTTGTATCTATAGTCATCAAAGATATTTTCTGTTTTGGCAATGTCTTTGTCTGGTTTTGGTTATCAGAGTGATGGTGGCTTTATAGAATGAATTTAGGAGTGTTTCTTCCTCTTCAATCTTTTTGAAGTGTTTGAGAAGGATCACTGTAAGCTCTTATTTGTGTATCTGGCAGAATTTCCCAGTGAAACCATCTGGTCCTGGACTTGTTTTTTTTGCAGGAAGGGTTTTTATTTTTACAGATTTGATTTCAGTTCTAGTGAAATTCATCAGTCTTTTCCAAATTATCTACTATATTTTTGTTCAGTTTTGTTAGGCGGTGTGTTTCTAGAAACCTGTCCAGTTCTTCTAGGTTGTACACTTTGTGTTGGCATGTAATTGTTCCTAGTATTTTCTTTTGGTACTTTCGTGTTGTGCAATATTGGTTGTTATTTCTCTGGTTTTATTTCTTCTTATTTTTTTGGGGGGGAGGGGTCCTTTCTTTTCTTAAAAGTTCTTGGTCAGAGATTTGTTGATTTTGTTTATTCTTCCAAAGAACCAGCTGTGGGTTTTATTGATATTTTTCTATTAAAAAAATTCTTTTTAAATTTATTCTCTGACCTTTATTATTTCCTTCCTTATCCTATCTTTAGATTTTGTTTGTTGTGTAATTCTTTTAGATGGCAAGTTGTGTACCTTATTTGTGATTTTTCTTGTTTTCTGAGAAAGCCTTGTATCGCTGTGAACTTCCCTGTGCTTTGGCTGCATCCCATACATTTTCTGTGGTTGTGTTTTCATTGTCATTTATCTCAAGATATTTTTTAACTTCCTCTTGATTTCATCATGACCCTTAGTTTTTAAGTAGTATGTTGTTTAGTCTCCATATTATTGTTTTTTTCCCTAGTTTCTCATTTAATATTTGATTTCTAGTTTCATGCAATTGTGGTCAGAAAAGATGCTTGAAATAATTATTATACTCAAATTTCTTGAGGATTGTTTTGTATCTTCAGTTCAGTTCAGTTCAGTTCAATCGCTCAGTCGTGTCCAACTCTTTGCGACCCCATGAATCGCAACACGCCAGGCCTCCCTGTTCATTACCATCTCTCAGAGTTCACTNGAAAAGATGCTTGAAATAATTATTATACTCAAATTTCTTGAGGATTGTTTTGTATCTTCAGTTCAGTTCAGTTCAGTTCAATCGCTCAGTCGTGTCCAACTCTTTGCGACCCCATGAATCGCAACACGCCAGGCCTCCCTGTTCATTACCATCTCTCAGAGTTCACTCAGACTCTTAATTTATAGTGAATTGTAGAGAGTGTTCTATTCACACTTGAAAAGAATTTGTATTTTTTGTTTGTTTGTTTTTATATAGAGTCCTGAAAACATAAATGGTGTTTAAGTGTTCTATTGTATCATTTAGAATCTCTGTTGCCTTATTGATTTTCTGTTTGGAAGCTTTGTCCATTAATAGGAGTTCCGTATCAAGTCTCATACTATTTTTGTATTCCCATCATTTTCTCCCTTTATGTCTGTTAGTATATGTTTATTACTTTGGGTGTTCCTATATTGGTTGCACATATGTTAATGAGTGTAAAGTCCTCTTCTTTTGTAGATCCTTTTATTATTATATGGGCTTCCCTTGTGACTCAGCTGGTAAAGAACCTGCCTGCAAAGTAAGAGAGTTGGGTTCGAACCCTGGGTTGGGAAGATCCCCTGGAGAAGGGAAAGGTTACCCACCCTAGTATTCTGGCCTGGAGAATTCCATGGACTGTATAGTCCATGGGATCGCAAACAGTGGGACCTGACTGAGTGACTTTCACTTTCACTTTATTATTATATAGGATTCTTCTTAATCTCTCTTTATATCCATTGCTTTAAAGTCTATTTTGTTTGAGAAGAGTGTTGGTACCCCGCTTTCTTGCAGTTATATTTGCAGGAGCTGTCATTCTCCAACCCAGCATATTTTATCTAGGTGTATCTTTTGCCCTAAAGTTGGTTTTCTGCAGGTAGTTTATTGTAGGCTCTTCTTTTATCATCTAGTCAGCCTTTCGTGTCTTTTTTTTTTTTAATTTCTCTTTTTATTGAAGGATAATTGCTTTACAGAATTTTTTTTTTTTTGTCAAACCTCAACATGAATCAGCCATAGGTATACATATATCCCCTCCCTTTTGAACCTCCCTCNCATCTAGTCAGCCTTTCGTGTCTTTTTTTTTTTTAATTTCTCTTTTTATTGAAGGATAATTGCTTTACAGAATTTTTTTTTTTTTGTCAAACCTCAACATGAATCAGCCATAGGTATACATATATCCCCTCCCTTTTGAACCTCCCTCCCATCTCACTCCCCGTCCTACCCTCTAGGTTGAAATAGAACCCCTGTTTGAGTTTCCTGAGCCACACGGCAAATTCCCATTGGCTATCTATTTTACATATGGTAATGTAAGTTTGCATGTTACTCTTTCCATATGTCTTACCCTCTCCTCCCCTCTCCCCATGTCCATAAGTCTGTTCTCTATGGTTGTTTCTCTCTTGCTGCCCTGTAAATAAATTCTTCAGTACCATATTTCTGTATTCCATATAGATGCATTAGAATATGATATTTATCTTTCTCTTTTAGATTCACTTCACTCTGTCTAGTAGGTTCTAGGTTCATCCATCTCATCAGAACTGACTCAGTTCTGTTCCTTTTTATGGCTGAGTAATAGTCTATTATGTATATGTATCAAAACTTCTTTATTCATTCATCTGTTGATGGACATCTAGGTTGCTTCCATGTCCTAGCTATTGTAAATAGTGCTGCAGTGAACAATGAGGTACATGAGTCTTTTTCAAGTTTGGTTTCCTCAGGGTATATGCCTAGGAGTGGGATTGCTGGGTCATATGATGATGTTATTCCTAGTTGTTTAAGGAACCTCCATACCATCTTCCATAGTGGATGCCTCAATTTACATTCCCACCAACAGTGCAAGAGCACTCCCTTTTCTCCACACCCTCTCCAGCATTTATTGTNGGTATATGCCTAGGAGTGGGATTGCTGGGTCATATGATGATGTTATTCCTAGTTGTTTAAGGAACCTCCATACCATCTTCCATAGTGGATGCTTCAATTTACATTCCCACCAACAGTGCAAGAGCACTCCCTTTTCTCCACACCCTCTCCAGCATTTATTGTTTGTAGACTTTTTGATGATGGCCATTCTGATCAGTGTGAGGTAATATCTTACTGTGGTTTTATTTTACATTTCTCTAATAGTGAGTGATGTTGAACATCTTTCCATGTGTTTGTTAGCCATCTGTATGTTTTGGATAAATGTCTGCTTAGGTCTTTTTCCCACTTTTAGATTGCATTGTTTGTTTTTCTAGCATTGAGTTGTATTAGCTGCTTGTATATTTTGGAAATTAATCCTTTGTCAGTTATTTCCTTTGCTATCATTTTCTCCCATTCTGAGGGTTTTTTTTTTTTTTTTCCACCTTGCTTATAGTTGCCTTTGCTGTACAAAAGCTTTTAAGTTTAATCAGGTCCCACTTATTTACTTTTGTTTTTATTGCTATTTTTCTGGGAGGTGGGTCATAGAGGATCTTGCTTTGATTTATGTCATCAGGTGTTCTGCCTATGTTTTCCTCTAAGAGTTTTATAGTTTCTGGTCTTACATTTAGGTCTTTAATCCATTTTGAATTAATTTTTGTGTATGGTGTTAGGAAGTGTTCTAATTTCATCCTTTTATATATAGCTGTGCAGTTTTCGCAGCACCATTTGTTGAAGAGGCTGTCTTTGCCCCATTGTATATTCTTGCCTCCTTTGTCAAAAATAAGGTACCCATAGGTGTAAGGGTTTATTTCTGGGCTTTCTGTCTTGTTCCATTGGTCTGTATTTTTGTGCCAGCACCATACTGTCTTGATGACTGTAGCTTTGTAGTATAATCTGAAGTCAGGAAGGTTGATTCCTCCATCTCGATTCTTCTTTCTCAAGACTGCTTTGGCTATTTGGGGTCTTTTGTGTTTCCATTTGAATTATGAAACTTTTTGTTCTAGTTCTGTGAAAAATGTCATTGGTAATTTGATAGGGATCGCATTGAATCTGTAGATTGCATTTGGTAGTATAGTCATTTTCAGAGAAGGCAATGGCAACCCACTCCAGTACTCTTGCCTGGAAAATCCCATGGATGGAGGAGCCTGGAAGGCTGCAGTCCATGGGCTCGCTGAGGGTCGGACACGACTGAGCGACATCACTTTCACTTTTCACTTTCCTGCATTGGAGAAGGAAAGGAAAACCCACTCCAGTGTTCTTGCCTGGAGAATCCCAGGGATGGGGGAGCCTGGTGGGCTGCCGTCTGTGGGGTCGCACAGAGTCGGACACAACTGAAGTTACTTAGCAGTATAGTCATTTTCAGCATATTGATTCTTCTTATCCAGAAACATGAAATATCTCTCCATCTGTTTATGTCATCTTTGATTTCTTTCATCAGTGTCTTATAATTTTCTGTGTACACTTCTTTTGTCTCCTTAGGTAAGTTTATTCCTAGATGTTTAATACTTTTTGTTGCAGTGGTGAATGGGATTGATTCTTTAATTTCTCTTTCTGATTTTTCATTGTTAGTATATAGAAATGCAAGTAATTTCTGTGTATTGATTTTGTATCCTGCAGCTTTGCTAAATTCACTGATTATCTCTGATAATTGTCTGATAACTATCTTTATCTCTAGTAATTTTCTGATGCTATCTTTAGGGTTCTCTATGTACAGTATCATGTCATGTACAAACTGAGAGCTTTACTTCTTCTTTTCTGATCTCAATTTGTTTTATTTCTTTTTCTTCTCTGATTCCTGTAGCTAGGACTTCCAAAACTGTGTTGAATAATAGTGGTGAAAGTGGACACCCTTGTCTTGTTCCTGATGTTATGAGGAATGCTTTAGTTTTTCACCACTGAGAATAATGTTTGCTGTGGGTTGATCATATATGGTCTTTATTATTTTGAGATAGGTTCCTTCTATGCCCATTTTTAAGTAGTTTTAATTATAAATGGGTGTTGAATTTTGTCATAGTCTTTTTCTGCATCTATTGAGATTCTCATATGGTTTTTATCTTTCAATTTGTTAATATGGTATATCACATTAATTGATTTGCATATATTGAAGAATCCTTGCATGCCTGGAATAAACCCAAGTTAATCATGGTTAGTGAGCTTTTTGATGTGTTGTTGAATTCTTTTTGCTAAAATTTTGTTGAGGATTTTTGCATCTATGTTCACCAGTGATATTGGCCTGTAGTTTTCTTTTTTTGTGTTGTCTGTATCTGATTTTGGTTTCAGGGTGATGGTGCCCTAGTAGGATGAGTTTGTATGTGTTCCTTCCTCTGCAGTTTTTTGAAAGAATTTTAGAAATCCTTCTAATGCCTATCCAGGCATTAGCTCTTCTCTAAATGTTTGATAGAATTCTCCCATGAAGCTGTTTGGTCCTGGGCTTTTGTTTTTTGGGAGATTTTTTGGTTACAGCTTTGATTTCAGTGCTTGTAATTGGGTTGTTCATAATTTCTATCTCTTACTGATGCGGTCTTGGGAATTAACTTTTCTAAGAATCTGTCCATTTCTTCTAGGTTATCTATTTTATTGCCATATAGTTGGTCATAATAGTCTCATAACCCTTTGTATTTCTGCATTTTCTGTTTTAACCTCTCCTTTTTTGTTTCTAATTTTGTTGATTTGATTCTTCTCGCTTATTTTCTTGATCAGTCTGGTTAAAGGTTTGTCAATTTTGTTTATCTTCTCCAAGAACCAGTTTTTAGTTTTATTAATCTTTAGTGTTGTTTCTTTCATTTCTTTTTCAGTTATTTCTGTTTGGATCTTTTTAATTTCTTTCCTCTGCTAATTCTGGGGTTTTTTTTTTGTTGTTGTTGTTTTTCTTTTCCCAGTTGTTTTACGTGTAAAGTTAAGTTGTCCATTTGATGTTTTTCTTGTTTCTTGAGGTAGGATTGTATTGCTATAAACTACCCTTCAGAACTGCTTTTGCTGCATCCCATAGATTTTGAGTTGTCGTGTTTTCATTGTCATTTGTTTCTAGGAATTTTTAAATTTCCCTTTTGATTTCTTCAATAACCTGTTGGTTGTTAAGAAACATATTGTTTAATCTCCATGTGTTTGTGTTTTTTATAGTTCTTTTCTTGTAGTTGATATCTAGTCTCATAGCATTGTGGTCAGAAAAGATGCTTGATACGATTTCAATTTTCTTAAGTTTACTGAGGTTTGATTTGTGACTCAAGATGTGGGTCTATCCTGGACAATGTTCTCTGTGCACTTGAGAAGAAGGTGTATTTTTCTGTATTTGGATGGAATGTCTTGAAGATATCAGTGAGATCCATCTCATCTAATGTATCAGTTAAGACTTGTATTTCCTTATTAATTTTGTTTTGATGAACTATCCATTGTTGTGAGTGGGGTGTTAAAATCTCCCATTATTGTGTTACTGTCAGTTTCTCCTTTTATGTCTGTTAATGTTTGTTTTATGTACTGAGGTGCTCCTATCTTGAGTGCATAGGTATTTACAATTATATCTTCCTCTTAGATTGATCCCTTGATCATTGTGTAGTGTCTTCTTATCTTGTGTAACATTCTTCATTTTAAGGTCTACTTTGTCTGATATGAGGATTGCTACTCCACTTTCTTTTGCTTTCCATTTGCATGGAATATATTTTTCCATCCTCTCAGTGTCAGTCCCTATGTCTCCCTGGGTCTGAAGTGGGTTTCTTTTAGCCAGCATATATACGGGTTGTGTTTTTGTATCCATTCAGCCAGTCTATGTCGTTTGGTTGGAACATTTAATCTGTTTATATTTAAAGTAGTCATTGATAATATGTGTTCCTATTGCCATTTTCTTCATTGTTTGGGGTTGATTTTGTAGATCGTTTTTCTTCTCTTGCATTTCTTGACTATATAAGTCCCTTTAACATTTGTTGTAAAGCTAGTTTGGTGGTACTGAATTCTCTTAACTTTTGCTTGTCTGAAAAGCTANATATGTGTTCCTATTGCCATTTTCTTCATTGTTTGGGGTTGATTTTGTAGATCGTTTTTCTTCTCTTGCATTTCTTGACTATATAAGTCCCTTTAACATTTGTTGTAAAGCTAGTTTGGTGGTACTGAATTCTCTTAACTTTTGCTTGTCTGAAAAGCTATTGATTTCTCCATCAATTTAGAATGAGATAACTTGATTTTACTCTGGTACAGTAATCTTGGTTGTAGATTTTTCCCTTTCAGTACTTTACATATATTCTGCTATTTCCTTCTGGCTTGAAGAGTTTCTGCTGAAAGATCAGCTGGTAAATGTATGGGATTTTCCTTGTATATTACTTGTTGCTTTTCCACTGCTACTTTTAATATTCTTTCTTTGTGTTTAATCTTAGTTTGATTAGTATGTGTCTTAGCGTGTTTCTCCTTTGGTTTATCCTGTATGGGACCCTTTGTGCCTCTTGGACTTAATTGACTGTTTCCTTTTCCATGTTGGGGAAATGTTCATCTATAATCTCTTCAAAAATTTTCTCATACCCTTTCTTTTTCTCTTCTTCTTCTGAGATCCCTATATTTTGAATGTTGGTGCATTTGATACTGTCCCAGAATTCTCTGAGACTATCCTCAGTTCTTTTCATTCTTTTTACTTTTTCTGCTCTTCAGAAGTTATTTCCATGATATTATATTCCAGCTCACTGATTTGTTCTTCTGCTTCAGATATTCTGCTTTTGATTCCTTCCAGAGTATTTTTAATTTCAGTAATTGTGTTGTTTGTCTCTATATGGTTATTGTTTAGTTCTTCTGGGTCTTTGTTAATTGATTCTTGCATTTTCTCCTTTCTACTTTCAAGAATTTTGATCATCTTTTCTATCATTATACTGAATCTTTTTTCAGGTAGTTTGTGTATTTCCTGTTCATTTATTTGGACTTCTGTGTTTCTAGTTTGGTCCTTCATTTATGCAGTATTTCTCTGTCTTTTCATTAATTTTTTTAAACTTATTGTGTTTGAAGTCTTCTTTCCCCAGTCTTCAAGGTTGAGTTATTTCTTCCTTTGGGTTTCTGCCCTCCTAAGGTTGGTCCAGTGGTTTGTGTAAGCTTCCTATAGGGTTAGATTTGTGCTGAATTTTTATTTTTTTTGCTTTTTCCTCTGATGGGCAAGGCTGAGTGAGGTGGTAATGCTATCTGTTGATGATTGGATTTGTATTTTTTTGTTGTTTGGGTGAGGTGTCCTGCACAGGGTGTAGTTGGTAGTTGGATGATGCTGGTTCTTGTATTCAAGTGGTTTCATTTGTGGGAGTTCTAACTATTTGATACTTCCTAGGGTTAGTTCTCTGGTAGTCTAGGGTCTTGGAGTTAGTGCTCCCACTCTAAAGGCTCAGAGTTTGATCTCTTAGCTGCAGGTCTTTTGGAATCTGAGACTGAGCCACATGAGCTTTCTGCCAAATTTATTTTTGTTGTCCTGGTTTCCAGCATGCTGGGCTTCTTGTCAATTCCACTGTGCTGGATTTCTTTTGTGTTTGGCTTCCATAGCATGAGCTTTTGCCATATTTGACTTCTGCCGTGCTTGGTCTCTGCCTTGCAGGGGCTGAGCTGAGGTTATTTCAGCCAGGTTACATCCAGGTCACGGCACCAGATACATTGGGGGAGTGTATAATTTCCTCAATTCTGTCTTGCAGCAGCAAAGATTTGAAACAGCGGACCAGTGTTAACATCTTGGTTACAGCTCAGAGAGCACACTTTTTCAAGCATCAGAACCTTCTGGTTTAGTTTCTTTTTGCTGCTCACATCTCTTCAGATTTTCTGCTGTTGACTTGTCACTGTGGAAATTCTGCCATCCCACCGCCTGCTAAGCCTGCCCACCAGCCCGCAGCACCTCCCTGGGGCTGCCAGGCCCACACATCTCTTTTTGAGATCTTGAGTCGTCTTTACTTTTGTTACTCTAAATTTTTTTTCATATAAATTTCTTGTCTCCTCTTTATTTGGTTGTTCTAGTAGGTTTTTATCTTTGTCCTTCACCTACAAAGTTGAAGGTATCTGTAAGCTGAGATATCCTTTAAAATATGACACTATTAATTAATACTAGTTGATTCGTAGTGAAAATACATAATATTGTGTGTGCATGTAAACTTGAAAATTTGGATGCATTTTTTTTCCCTTTCTGTTTCAACAGGGAAAGTAAATCTCTAGTAATGAAATTGAAATAGTTTTTTAAATAATTAATTATCTTTGGAGAGATAGACTGAAATGCAAATAATTTGCTTAGTCTTGTTTTGAATTGATTTTTAATGAAGTTGTTAGCTAGTATACTTTATGTCATTTTTTTATTAGGACCTTTNGATGTGAGAGTTGTACTGTGAAGAAGGCTGAGCACCAAAGAATTGATGCTTTTGAACCGTGGTGTTGGAGAAGACTCTTGAGAGTCCCTTGGACTGCAAGGAGATACAACCAGTCCATTCTGAAGGAGATCAACCCTGGGATTTCTTTGGAAGGAATGATGCTAAAGCTGAAACTCCAATACTTTGGCCACCTCATGCGAAGAGTTGACTCATTGGAAAAGACTCTGATGCTGGGAGGGATTGGGGGTAGGAGGAGAAGGGGACGATCGAGGATGAGATGGCTGGATGGCATCACGGACTCGATGGACATGAGTCTGAGTGAACTCCTAGAGATGGTGATGAACAGGGAGGCCTGGCGTGCTGCAATTTATGGGGTCGCAAAGAGTTGGACAAGACTGAGCGACTGAACTGAACTGACCTGCCTCTTGAGAAATCTGTATGCAGTTCAGGAAGCAACAGTTAGAACTGGACATGGAACAACAGACTGGTTCCAAATTCGAAAAGGAGTATGTCAAGGCTGTATCTTGTTACCCTGCTTATTTAACTTCTATGCAGATTATATCATGAGAAATGCTGGACTGGATGAAGCCCAAGCTGGAATCAAGATTCCTAGGAGAAATATCATATCTCTCCTGAGAAATAACCTCAGATATGCAAATAGCACCACCCTTATGGCATAAAGCGAAAAAGAACTAAAGAGCCTCCTGATGAAAGTGAAAGAGGAGAGAGAAAAAGTTGGCTTAAAACTCAACATTCAGAAAAATAAGGTCATGGCATCTGGTCCCATCTCTTCATGGCAAATAGATGGGGAAACAGTGGCTAGCTTTATTTTTGAGGGGCTCCAAAATCACTGCCAATGGTGATTGCAGCCATGAAATTAAAAGATGCTTACTCCTTGGAAGGAAAGTTGTGACCAACCTGGACAGTATATTAAAAAGCAGAGACATTATTTTGCCAGCAACGGTCCATCTACTCAAGGCTATGGTTTATCCAGCAGTCATGTATGGATACGAGAGTTGGACAATAAAGAAAGCTGAGCACTGAAGAATTGATGCTTTTGTACTGTGGTGTTGAAGAAGACTCTTGAGAGTCCCCTGGACTGCAAGGCGATCCATCCAGTCCATCCTAAAGATCAGTCTTGAATATTCATTGGAAGGACTGCTGTTGAAGCTGAAACTCCAATACTTTGGCCACCTGATGGGGAGAGCTGACTCATTTGAAAAGACCCTGATGCTGGGAAAGATTGAAGGCAGGCAGAGAAGGGGACGACAGAGGATGAGATAATTGGATGGCATCACCAACTCAATGGACATGGGTCTGAGTAGACTCTGGTAATTGGTGATGGACAGGGAGGCCTAGCATGCTGCAGTCCATAGGATCACAAAGAGTCGGACATGACTGAGTAACTAAAGTGAAACTCATTTCCTACAAAAGGAAGATGTCACTATATTTTCTGGTAGCTCCTGCAGGTGCCTCCACATTGCAAAGCACTTAACAATAACTGAAGCTCATAGTACAAGTGTCTAAGTCATCAAAAAAAGGGTAAAATCAAGAACAGTATATTCTGGGCTTTCCTGGTGATCCAGTGGGTAAGACTATGCTTCCAATGCAGGGGACTTGGGTTTGATCCTTGGCAGTGAAACTAACACCCTACATGCTGTGTGGCACGGTCAAATAAATAAATTTTAAAAAACTAAATTAAAATTTAAAAAGCCTTACTTAAAAAAAGCAGCACTTTGTGTTTAGAAAGGCAGGGCACTGGTGAAGGCATTTTATAAAGGATTTCTAACAAGAAGGATTCCAATAACACCTTGCCTAGAGGAGTAAATCTGGCTTCCTTGGTGGCTCAGCTGGTAAAGAATCTGCCTGCAGTGTGGGAGACCTAGGTTTGATCCCTGCGTAGGGAAGATCCCATGGAGAAGGAAATGGTAACCCACTCCAGTATTCTTGCTGGGAAATCCTACGGACAGAAGAACCTGGCAAGGTGCAGTCGATGGGATTGATAAGAGTTGGACACGACTGAGTGACTATCACTAAAAGAGTAAGCTGCAGCTGACTAGACACTCTTCTTTGACGCAGTACCATTTCCTCAGCTGTTCTGGATCCATGAGCCATCGCTATTCCATACACTGAAACAGAATCAAGTAATGGTGTTATCTTGAGAAAAATCACAACTTTCTGGCTTCTCTTTCCTCAAAAGAGCATTATGACATTTGAATTTCTATCCTTTTATGATTCAGAAATGGTAATCAGTCAGCCTCAAAGCCTTGAGAAAGTATTCAGCAGCTGATGACCCCTGGGAAGCTTTACTATATAGTTCTGAGAATGCTTTCTTAGAAATGTTTAGATTTATGAAGAAACTTTCTGACATTTGCCCTTTCAGTATGTGGATGTTAAGCTCAAACTCATACTGACATTATGCCATTTCTTTTGGTTTTCTTTGGGGGTTTTTATTAATCTTTGATATCTGGGAGCCTAATAATTCCCTAAACCCTACATTTTAGATTTGGAGAAATTGGATAGCTATTTCTAGAGTTCTAGTTTTCACTTTCATAAGCAAAAACACATAACTTGAGGAAATTAAAGAAGTTGAAAATGTATAAGAATTTAAAATTTAATAATAGGTTATAAAGATATTCCAAAGGAAACATACGCTTCAGAGGTAGACCAACACATTTCTTCAAAAAATACACAACACTAAATCTCAGCCTCAAAACAACTGTAGAATAAAGACAATCAAATGCAAAGGATGGGTTGCTAATGTCATGCAAGTTCAAGATTCTTATGTGAAAGAAAGAAAATGAGAAAAAAAAAGAATTTAAAACCCCCCAGTGCAATTTCTTCCTAAAAGTTTCAAGCCTTAAAAAGAGAATCTGAGCCATTCTGACTTATGATTTCCTAATTCTACACTCTGAAAGCCTTTCATTTAAAATTTAGACTGATATGACTTAATTACATAATGATACAGTAAGATTTCNTGTCCCTCGGTGTCTCTATCTCTCTGTCTTTCTCTTTGTATGTCTCTCTTGTCTCTCTGTCTCTCTGTCTGTCTCTGTCTGTCTTTCTCTCTCTGTGTGTCTCTCTGTCTGTCTCTGTCTATCTCTGTCTCTCTCTGTCTGTCTCTGTCTGTCTCTGTCTTTCTGTCTGTCTCTGTCTATCTCTGTCTCTCTCTGTGTCTCTCTGTCTGTCTCTGTCTCTGGCTGTCTCTCTGATTCACTTCCCATCTCTCTCTATCTCTGGAAAAGCTGTCAGCCTGGCCAAAGGATGTCCTTAACCCATGAGAAAAGTGTATGTAGCATGATGCAATTGTATCCTATAACATATGACATACTGGCCTTAATTATCCTCATCGCACAGGGCCACCATAGATCAGGCTGGCAGTGTACATACTGGATTCTGTAAAGGAAGAGAAGGTGAGGACACAGGATGAGACGCTTGCATGGCATCACTGACTCGATAGACTTGAGTTTGAGTAAACTCCGAGAGATGGTGAAGGACAGGGAGGCCTGGTGTGCTGCAGTCCAGGGGGTCGCAGAGTCGAACACAGCCTAGCAAGTGAACCACAGTTAGTTTATGAGCACCAAAAAAAGGAATGAAACAAGAAAGCTGGGAAAGAGGGACAAGCATCGGAATGCTAGAGCAAAACTGTGACAGCATTTCTTTATCCAAGGCAGAGAACATTTCTGGAAATTCGTTGCATTAAACGCATTTATGGATGATGGCAATGTGTAACATACATAGGTATTCCCCATGTATTCAGTTGAGATGCATAGCTGTTGCAAAAACTTAAGACGCGTTTAAGAAGATTGTGAGTGAAGTGGGAAGCTAATCGGGTCTGAAAAAAAAGAGTAAAAATACGTACCAAAAACAAACACCCTTCATTTGTAAGCATCCATTGCATATAGGGAATTCACAATATTAGTCATTCTACATCTGTAGTAAGGCAATTATAATAACAAACACACCACTTGAACTGTACATAACCTTTTAATAAAGTGTTGGATCTATTTCCAACCGGCACAAAATGGAAAATTGAGCAAGAGGGAAATCTAAGAGTTTCTTCAGCGTTGGTGTTTTCCAGATGAATTCGTAACAGGCTGGTTACATCCTTCTGGTTTTCTCATGCCCAGAAAGGAAGGAAAATGACTTTTGCAGTATTTCACTGACTTTACTGATTACCTAACTGACTTCACTGATTACCTAACTGTCCAATTTATGCAAGATGTGTTGTGAGTATGGGCAAAAGCATGCAAATATAGATATCGTATCTGGAAACTGGTACAAATAAGTTTTACTGGTGGCTCAGACGGTGGGAAATCTGCCTGCAATGTGGGCCACCTGGGTTTGATCCCTGGGTCGGGAAGATGCCCTGAAGAAGGAAGTGCAACCCACTCCCATATTCTTGCCTGGAGAATCCCATGGACAGAGGAGGCCTATACAGTCAATGGGGTTGCAATAAATCGGACACGACTGAGCGACTTCCCTCGCTCACTCACTCCAGTGTTCTATTAGCTTCTGCCCTTCAACAAGGTGGATCTGCTGGACATGCACAGATATCCCCTCTTTTCTGGATTTCTTTCCCACTCAGGTCACCACAGAGCAGTGAGAAGCGTTCCCTGAGCTGTGCAGGAGGTCCGCATTAGTTCCCTGTT
>SJYV01047885.1:22763-51328 GCA_006410875.1 Neotragus pygmaeus | reverse complement strand
GAATCCCCCTCCCACCTCTCACCCCACAACATCTCTCTGGATCATCCCCGTGCACCAGCCCCAAGCATCCTGCATCCTGCATCGAACATAGACCGACGCCTCGTTTCTTACATGATAGTATACATGCTTCAATGTATTCTCTCAAATCATCCCACCCTCTCCCTCACCCTCAGAGGCCAAAAGTCTATTCTATACGTCTGTGTCTCTTTTGTTGTCTCACATACAGGGTCATCATTACTATCTTTCTAAATTCCATATATATGTGTCAGTATACTATATTGGTGTTTTTCTTTCTGGCTTACTCCACTCTGTATAATCGGCTTCAGTTTCATCCATCTCACTAGAACTGATTCAAATGTATTTTTTTAATGGCTGAGTAATACTCCATTGTGTATATGTACCACAGCTTTCTTATCCATTCATCTGCTGATGGACATCTAGGTTGTTTCCATGTCCTGGCTGTTATAAACAGTGCTGCAATGAACACTTTTTGTTTCAAATTTGAAAGATCTTATAAGCAGTAATTTGAGTACACAAAAGAGTCATTTAGAATTTTTCTGTCAAATGTTTATAATATGCCTGTTGAGTGCAGATAGAAATGGGATAGATACCTATTCTGATGAAATGGGAGGTATTCAGGTTTTGCAAGAAAGATGTCATAGGAAAATAGTAAAGGTTTGAATCATTATGAGATAACAGAACTGGCTTGGGGTTCATAGACCCATTGCCAGATGGCATTCAGTAGTGTTCTTGAATTTCTTACTACTGAATAATCTAGGTACAGAAGTAAAGAGGTAGACACATTGATTCGGCACTGAGGTTTGCTTTTTGAGTATAATGAAAGGATAAGAGGACCAGAAAGAGATTTGCATCCAAGGAATGATTGAAGTCATAGAATATGAGATACAAGGTTGTGAAGATGAGAATAGTAACATGGGCATAAAATAATAAGAGGGTAGTTCCAAAGAATATGAACAGCAGGATTTATTTGAATAAGGGAATTTGAGATCGGTTTTGAGGAGATTTGATTTGGTAGGTAATACATAGCACTTTCCTTTTCCACTGATAGGTATGGAACCAACTGAAAGGAAAACCCAGAATTGTTTGGATGAGAGTCAGAATATCAGCTTTGTTTCTCATACACCTGTTTGAAGTAGATTTGCTTAAAACTTCACTTTTGTTCTTGATATACTTTCTCAATCTCTGGATAACTCCTGACTTAACTCTACAGAGATAGGGATTTTTTACTACAAGGAGGGGAGAGAAATCATAAAGCAGTTCTGCCCTTTGGCTAAAACTCAGAAATCAGATACTATCATGCTTCCATCCCTTGGGAAGAGGAAGATAATGATATAGAAGAGGTAGGAAGTGTCATTTTAATGGAAATTCTTCCACATGGATGCAGACAGAATAGAAAGAAACTAGAAGGAAAGATTATGATCTATATTGGGATTTTTACTTTTAATGTCAGATTTACAGGTAGTTCATTAAAATACTTCAGACTCATGTTTTCACTAAACTTACAGTGTTCATTTTGTCATAGGTTTCAACTCATGAGGAAAAAGAAAGGGTCAGATACTTTCATGATGATGATAACTTAAGTCTAAATGATTTAGTCAAGAATGAAAAGATGGGAACAGCAGAAAATCACAACAAACTTTTTATGAGAATGACATCTAAGGTAAGATATATTGCTGGGATACCTTTGAATTTTGAGAAATTCAGTCTACTCAGTCTACAGTGATGTACTTTGCAGAGACAGCTGGTTCTCTCTAAACTTTGTTTTATTAAATTAAATCCTTTGTAAGACACATTAGAAACCTGCATTTTAGAGTTGATGTGATTGGGCAGTATATTTTTGGGATTTAGTTATTTGAAAAATAAGAATTCTGAGTTAATTTTATAATGTATTCTATGAAAATGTTAATTATATATTTGATCTACCATTTAAGAGAACATTTTGTGCAAGACTTTTAATGTTGACAACATGCTTGCTAGTTAGATTGCCAGTCTGTTTTGTCTTGATGTTTCATTGGTTCTTCATAATTATGCCGCAGTTGTATAATTGAAGTAATATATATTACAAAAAATATTATAAAGAGGGCATCTTGGAATAACCTTAAGTCTATTCATATGAAAATTTTATATTCTTTTTAAAAGTATATCAATGTTTCATGGGTATAGGATGAATTTTTAAATTTCAAATAATTATCTTTGTTGCAAGCCCTTCATTGCATTTACTTTCAAACACTGCCATTATCAAAGAGACATTTAAATTAGGGTTTGACTCCACTAGAAAAATTTATCTCACTGTATTGACAAGTGAAGTTTTATTGGAACACAGCTATGTTCATTTTATTTCCATGTAGTCTGAGGCTGTTTTCGTTTTGTAACAGCTTCATTGACATGTAATCTAAGGTTATTTTCACTTTACATGTAGTCTAAGGCTGTTTTATAATAGCTGAGCTGAATAATTGAGACAGAGACTTTATAGCCCACAAGACTGAAAATATTTACTGTCTGGCACTTGATTGAACAAATTGCCATCCTTGCTTATGATGCTACTGGTGATGGGAACTTGAACCTAGGTATCTGAGGGATAGGAGGGAGACTTTTTACTGTATACCTAATTAGACTTTTCTTTTTAGCTATGTGAATATTTTACCTGGTATAAAAAACGAACTTAATGAAAACTAGAGCAAAGGTAATCAAGCTATCATTGTATATATGTGTGTATCAGAGGGAGTAAAAGATACTTTGATTTGAATAGAAATGTTCATTCTTATCACCAAGAATTGTATGGGAACTTAACTTTAGTCTATTAGGTTAATTTTTCTTCTCTTTATTTGGGGGGAAATACTTGAAATCTTCTAGGGTCTGGAAATTCACTGCAGAAAGAAGGACATATTTTTATGGAAGTTTCCTTCTCCGAAACTTAAAGTCTGAATGAAATATAGTTTTAGTAATTTTATCATAATCCATTCACATTTATGCAGAAAATAAAACCAAGCTAGAATTTTTAATTAAAAATAAATCACTTATTAATTTAAAAGGTATTTATTAGGCATCTAATTTGTGCTGGATACCATTTTAGGTGTTGGGTATAGTGAAGTAATAAAGTTCCCCAAGCCCACAGAGCTTATGTTTCTAGTGGATGAGATAGAAAATGAACAAATGCATGATATAAAAATTACATAACATTCAAAAATTACATAACATAAATACTGTGTCACAAAATAGAAAATATTTTTGTAGAGAGTAAAACAAGATAAAAGGAGATAGGATGATGTTTTCAGTAGAATGCTGAAGGAAGACCTGCCTGTGAAGGTGATGTTTCAGCAGACTTCTGAACAAAGTGAAGGGGAGTGGTCTGTATAAAAATCTAGGGGAAGACCATGCAGCAGAAACAACAAATGCAGTGAATCTGAAGAAGAGACAAATACTACAAGCTTTAAAAGACAACAGGATGACACCTGTGACTCTGAATAGAGGGAGAAATGAAAAGAGGTGTAGAAGAGGAAGTGGTCAGACTATGTCAGGTCTTGGTGGCCATGGTGTGAGAGCTTTTGCTTTTGTTTTACTTACTTATTTCTAAAAGTTGCTTTCCCATTCTGCCTTACACCTACCTACTCGGTCTTTTTTTTTTGGCTTCTGGGTCTTTGTTCTCCACAGGCTTTTCTNTATGCCGCAGTTGTATAATTGAAGTAATATATATTACAAAAAATATTATAAAGAGGGCATCTTGGAATAACCTTAAGTCTATTCATATGAAAATTTTATATTCTTTTTAAAAGTATATCAATGTTTCATGGGTATAGGATGAATTTTTAAATTTCAAATAATTATCTTTGTTGCAAGCCCTTCATTGCATTTACTTTCAAACACTGCCATTATCAAAGAGACATTTAAATTAGGGTTTGACTCCACTAGAAAAATTTATCTCACTGTATTGACAAGTGAAGTTTTATTGGAACACAGCTATGTTCATTTTATTTCCATGTAGTCTGAGGCTGTTTTCGTTTTGTAACAGCTTCATTGACATGTAATCTAAGGTTATTTTCACTTTACATGTAGTCTAAGGCTGTTTTATAATAGCTGAGCTGAATAATTGAGACAGAGACTTTATAGCCCACAAGACTGAAAATATTTACTGTCTGGCACTTGATTGAACAAATTGCCATCCTTGCTTATGATGCTACTGGTAATGGGAACTTGAACCTAGGTATCTGAGGGATAGGAGGGAGACTTTTTACTGTATACCTAATTAGACTTTTCTTTTTAGCTATGTGAATATTTTACCTGGTATAAAAAACGAACTTAATGAAAACTAGAGCAAAGGTAATCAAGCTATCATTGTATATATGTGTGTATCAGAGGGAGTAAAAGATACTTTGATTTGAATAGAAATGTTCATTCTTATCACCAAGAATTGTATGGGAACTTAACTTTAGTCTATTAGGTTAATTTTTCTTCTCTTTATTTGGGGGGAAATACTTGAAATCTTCTAGGGTCTGGAAATTCACTGCAGAAAGAAGGACATATTTTTATGGAAGTTTCCTTCTCCGAAACTTAAAGTCTGAATGAAATATAGTTTTAGTAATTTTATCATAATCCATTCACATTTATGCAGAAAATAAAACCAAGCTAGAATTTTTAATTAAAAATAAATCACTTATTAATTTAAAAGGTATTTATTAGGCATCTAATTTGTGCTGGATACCATTTTAGGTGAGGGGTATAGTGAAGTAATAAAGTTCCCCAAGCCCACAGAGCTTATGTTTCTAGTGGATGAGATAGAAAATGAACAAATGCATGATATAAAAATTACATAACATTCAAAAATTACATAACATAAATACTGTGTCACAAAATAGAAAATATTTTTGTAGAGAGTAAAACAAGATAAAAGGAGATAGGATGATGTTTTCAGTAGAATGCTGAAGGAAGACCTGCCTGTGAAGGTGATGTTTCAGCAGACTTCTGAACAAAGTGAAGGGGAGTGGTCTGTATAAAAATCTAGGGGAAGACCATGCAGCAGAAACAACAAATGCAGTGAATCTGAAGAAGAGACAAATACTACAAGCTTTAAAAGACAACAGGATGACACCTGTGACTCTGAATAGAGGGAGAAATGAAAAGAGGTGTAGAAGAGGAAGTGGTCAGACTATGTCAGGTCTTGGTGGCCATGGTGTGAGAGCTTTTGCTTTTGTTTTACTTACTTATTTCTAAAAGTTGCTTTCCCATTCTGCCTTACACCTACCTACTCGGTCTTTTTTTTTTGGCTTCTGGGTCTTTGTTCTCCACAGGCTTTTCTCTAGTCATGGGAAGTGAGGTCTGCTCTGTAGTTGGAGTATGTGGATTTCTTTTGTTGCAGAGCATGGGCTCTAGGGTGCATGGGCTTCAGTAGTTGCAGCACATGAGCTTAGTGGTTGTGGCTGTTGGATTTTAGAGCACAGGCTCAATAGTTGTGGCACATGGACTTAGTTGCTCCGTGGCATGTGGGATCTTCCTGGACGAGGGATCAAACCCATGTCCCCTGCGATGGCAGGCAGATTTTACTGCTGAGCCACCAGGGAAGCCCTTATTTGTTTTAAATGATAGGGAACCATTTGAAGGTTTTTAGTAGGACAGTATCATGACCTCATTTTGTGTTTTATTGTTGTCCCAAAGCTTCCCTTGTGGCTCAGCTGGTAAAGAATCTGCCTGCAATCTGGAAGACCTGGGTTTGATCCCTAGGTTGGGAAGATCCCCTGGAGAAAGGAACAGCTACCCACTCTAGTATTCTGGCCTAGAGAATTCCATGGGCTGTATAGTCCATGGGGTTGCAAAGAGTTGGACATGACTGAGCGACTTCTCACTTTCACATAGCTCTTAAATATTCTCTCTTGCTCTTTTTGTTTGTTTTTATTCTCTCTGCTTTTCAGTTGTGGAAGTTTCTGTTGTTGTATCCTTAGCCTTGTCCAATTATTAATGAATCCATCAGAGGCATTTGTCATTTCTGTTACAGTGTTTTTCATCTCTAGCATCTATTTTTTTTTGGTTCTTTTCTTAGAATTTCCATATCTCTGCTTACATTGTGCTTGTGGTTAGTTAGTCAGTCATGTTCAGCTCTTTGGACTGCAACCTGAAAGTCTCCTCTGTTCTTAGAATTTTTCAGGCAAGAATAATGGAGTGGGTTGGCACCTCCCTTCTCAGGGGATCTTCCTGGCCCAGAGATCGAAGGTACATGTACTGTGTCTCTTGCATCTGCTTACATTATCCATCTGTTTTGGGTGAGCCTGTGCTGCTGGACTGTGAATTTTACCAGTACTTCACAGGTATTTCTCCACTTAGTTGGAATAGAGTGGCTAGAAGGGGCTGGATCTGAATGTTTCCCTTCTTTCAGGTAGATAAGGCTCTGCTAAAACTCCAGCAGGTTAAACTCTAGTATGGCAATTTCTGCTGAACAACTGGCCTTGTTAAGAAGAAAAGAATGCCCTGGTATATTTCAGGGTGTTTTCCTTTTCCCTTCCCCTTGTTGAAAGTCATAGTGGATTTTTCTCTGATATTTACTCTGCAGACTGGGTAGAGCTCCAAGAGGTAAAATTTACAAAATTTTGAGGAGGCCCTCTATGACTGGATTCCCCTGGAATTTTTAACTTGCATATTTGTCTACACTGAGCCTCTTAAAATTTATCAACTACAGTTTAGATTTTTCTACCCTGGCACTGATTCTCACAGAACAACTGGTTTTTCACAAATAAATTGAATTAGGATTCTTTGTATCAACTTGATCGTGTTCTCCAATTTTGGGGACAATTACTTTCCTGAGTCTAAGAAGTGCTGTTGAGTTTTCAGTTTGTTCACCTTTGTTCTTGTTGTTGGGATAGAGTGGCGACTTCCTAGCCCCTGAAATGCTAGTCTGGAGACTGCTGGTTTATATTTTGAAAGATTTTTCTGGTGACTCTTTTGAGAATGTAATGTAGATAGGCAAGAATGGAAGCAGGGAGAATGTTCAGGAGGATAATTTCCTTAATTCAGATAGAACCTTGGGATAGGGTAGTAAACTGATGAAAAGCAATAAGATTTGTGGCAATGCTAGTGCCATTCATTGTAACAGAAAAACTTTTGGCAGGGGAGATGAAGAATACTGTTGTGAACACATTAAGTATGCCCATCAGTCATTCACATGGTGCTGTGCAATGACTGTGCACGGAGCTATGGGTATATCTTGGTTCTCTCATATAGATATAGATGCTGTTAACAGGGACTTAAGAATTATTTATGAGGAGAATCTGAAGATGGAGCTGAGCACTGTCTGAAAAAGGAAAAAGATTAAACAAAGGGGATTGAGAAGGTATGACCAGTGAGGTAGAAGGAAAATAGCATGTGATGTTTCAGCAGCCAGAGGAGACAAGAAAGATGTGAATAACTGTCACCTGTTTCTGAGAGACAGTAGGATTGTTATAGATAGAAAAACGAGTATTCATTTGGAACTGGGAATGTTTCTGGTGACTTTTTTTTCCCACCATGTCATACAGCTTGTGAGATCTTAGTTCCCCAAGCAGGGATTGAACCTGGGCCATGGCAGAAAAAATCCTGCATTTTAACCATTGGCCCACCAGCAAACTCCCTTTGTGACTTTGATAAGTGTGGTTTCCTTAGTCTGCTAAAGATAAAAGCTTGGTTATGATGTGTTTAAAAGTGAATGTAAGAACAGTTGGTGAAGAAATAACCTTAGAAAGGAGCTGGTTACTGTCCATCAGTAAGAAAGGCACAGATACAGTTAGGTTTGTAAATGTGGGAGTAGCAAATGAACTGGTTTTCCTCTTACTGCCTCTTAGTTGAATAAAAGGACTCAGGTATCCCCTGAGAGTGATGATGTAGAAGGGGTGTTAATTCCAACAAGTACTGCTCCCAATTAGATAATTCAACAGAAAACACATAATGTTCCATCAGGTTAGTACAAGAGCACATGTTTTGATGACCAGGCGAAAATTGTTATAGCTTGGCTGGGAAATTGTGATTCATCCACCATATTCACCAGATATTGCACCTTCAGATTTCCATTTCTTTTGGTCTTTACAAAATTCTCATGATGTACTCTGCGTATAAGTTAAATATGCAGGGTGACAGTACACAGCCTTGACGTACTCCTTTTCCTGTTTGGAACCAGTCTGTTGTTCCATGTCCAGTTCTACCTGTTGCTTCCTGACTTGCATACAGATTTCTCAAGAGGCAGGTCAGGTGGTCTGGTATTCCCATCTCCTTCAGAATTCTCCACACTTTATTGTGATCCACACAGTCAAAGGCTTTGGCATAGTCAATAAAGCAGAAATAGATGTTTTTCTGGAACTGTCTTGCTTTTTCAGTAATCTAGCAAATGTTGGCAATCTGATCTCTTGTTCCTCTGCCTTTTCTAAAACCAGCTTGAACATCTGGAAGTTCACGGTTCACATATTGCTGAAGCCTGACTTGGAGAATTTTGAGCATTACTTTACTAGCGTGTGAGATGAGTGCAATTGTGCGGTAGTTTGAGCATTCATTGGCATTGCCTTTCTTTGGGATTGGAATGAAAACTGACCTTTTCCTGTCCTGTGGCCACTGCTGAGTTTTCCACGTTTGCTGACATATTGAGTGCAGCACTTTTACAGCATCATCTTTTAGGATTTGAAATAGCTCTACTGGAACTCCCATCACCTCCACTAGCTTTGTTCATAGTGATGCTTTCTAAGGCCCACTTGACTTCACATTCCAGGATGTCTGGCTCTAGGTGAATGTGAGTGATTACACCATTGTGATTATCTGGGTTGTGAAGGTCTTTTTTGTACAGTTCTGATTATATGAACCCAAGTATTTAGCCATTATACCTTTTAATATCTATGATTTAGTAGGCCAAAGAATGGTTTGAACTTGATCCTGTTTCCAGTGTAGAGTGTTTTGAGGATTTTAAACTAGGACATGAATAAGTAAATAAAATTTTTGTTTTAAAAACATCCCCCTTGCTACAGTTTATTGTGAAGAAGGTTTAGAGAAAATGCCTTGAGATACAATTGAAATCAATTGTACAATTGATACAGTTGTTTTATATTCTATGTGGAGTGCGTGCTTATTGAAAAATTTTTTTTCATGGATGAGTTTCTGGGATTTATTTTTGTTAATAAAAATGAATTTTAATTACTAATTTAAGTAATAGGAGTTTGGGATTAACAGATACCCACTCTTGTGTACAAAACAGCAAACAAAGACCTACTGATTAACACAGGAAACTACACTCACCATTCTGTAATAAAATAACCTATCATGGAAAAGAATCCAGAAAGAACACACATGTACACATACACATATGTGTGCACACATGTATATAACTGAATCACTCTGCTGCACACCTGAAATCAACACAACGTTGCTAACCAACCACACTTTAATAAGATAAGCAAGCTTTTAATAAGCTTTTTAGCATTATCAAAACACCATTATCACCACCCCTAAATGAACAGTATGTCAGTGGTGTCTAGCCGAAGACCACTAGGGACACACAGAATTAAGTTGGGTTCATTATATAGCATCAAAACAGAATGCACACCATGTTGAACTGTGGGATATTCTCAATAAGAGAGTGTTAGAAAGACTCATTAAAAGAATTTGATTATGTATGCATAATTTTATAAATCGTTGTTACCTCTATAAAAATAAATTAAAAAAATATTTTTTAAAGAGAAGGGAGAAAATTGTTCTCCATACACTTGTTAGCAAATTGGCGGTAAATTTAATAGAATGCATGGTAATTTTATAGTGAAAGTTGTTCTTAACCTCTCTGTGGTTTAGTTTTGACATTTATAAATTGAAATGATAATGATTCCCTCCTCATAGGAGTGTGAACATCAAGTGTCAGTCTCTGTCGTGTCCAGCTCTTTGGGACTGCCAGGCTCCTCTGTCCATGGAATTCTCTAGGCAAAATTACTGGAGTGGGTTGTCATTCTCTTCTCCAGGGAATCTTCCAGGCCCAGGAATTGAACTCAGGTCTCCTGCATTGCAGGCAGATTCTTTATTGTCTGAACCACCAGGGAAGCCCATAGAAGTATAAAACAGTCAAATTGCATAGAATTGCACATAGTAAATACTGAGTACATTTTTTTGTGATGATGATGATAGTGAATTAACCCCTGCTATTCAAGCTTAAATTTTAATCAGTTTTTTCTTTTTTTAAATTTTCATGTAATAGTTTTATCACAGAACTTATAGATGTAACTTCAGTATGCCATAGTATTATCAGATACAACTGAGCGACTAACACTTTGATTTTACTTTTTTTCATGACACTGTACAATAAACTGAATAAACCACTGCCTTCTCTCCACTACCTTTATTTTCATTTTTTAGTTTATGGGAAAAACAGACGGAGATTATTACACTCTGGATGACATGTTTGTCTCCAAAGCAGCTGAGAGAGAACGTTTTGGTGAAGAGGAAGAGAATCAGAGGAAAAAAGCTATTGCTGAGCACCGGAGTCTTATTGCACAAATGGAAAAGTGTCTTTATTGTTTTGACAGCTCTCAGTTTCCCAAGCACCTTATTGTTGCAATAGGTGTTAAGGTAAGAAATACAGTGGTTATTATCCTAAGGAAATGCTTCTTTCTCCATATGCTTCTAAGGTTCTCAGTAATCCGTCTCTTACTCTGTGTTTTATATATTTTCTTTTCTAAGTTCCCATGATTTCTTAGAATTTTCTTTAGATTGAGTATAAATATTCAAATGATATGAAACTCATATTTCATGTAATTCTGCTGTACAGATAGGCAGCATTGAGTTTGCTTCAGGCCCTAGACTTTGGATCCAGACCACGTGGATTCAGACCTTGCTCTGCCATTTCCCATCTGTGTGATCTTACTTTCATGATTGGCACTTAAGTCTCAGTATTAAAATCGCTTCAGAGCTACTTAATTTAAGGTAGCTTCTGCTTCTTTCCTTACATTCTCATGAAATCTTTTTATTTATAAACTATCTCATAATTTGAAGAAGTTTATTGTACAGTTTCTGCTTGGTAACCTACTGGGGATTGGTTTCTGCAGTCCTTGTATATGAAAATCCACAGACGCTCAAGTCCCAGTCAGCCCTTCATATTTGTATTTTGTTTTACTTGTTGAGTGTCTCCCTCAGTAGTCTGTTAGTTCCATGAGTATAGGTAACTTTTACTTATCATTGTATACTTGCATATATCTCATTATATACCAAACATGTATGTTTATAGTCACTTCTTTCAGTAAATATTCTGTTTAGTCACCAGTCGTGTCTGACTGTTTGCAACCCCATTGACTGCAGAACACCAGGCTTACCTGTCCTTCACTGTCTCCTAGAGCTTGCTCAGACTCATGTCCATTGAGTCAGTGATGTCATCTAACTGTCTCGTCCTCTGTCGTCCCCTTCTTCTCAATAAATAGTAAATATCACGGATTTAATAGCTGGTAATAATAGTCATTTATTTCAGCATTTGGCAATTTAATCCTTTTGTTAAGTAAATAGTTATCATTTACCAGATGTATACCAGAACCTAATTAGTCACTGGGGAAAAGTATAGAATCGGATATACTTGTGTAGCTTGTTTTCTACTGAAACAGAGAGTAGTGATTGCCTTAAGGAACTGTTGTTATGAAACAGATATAGAGAGGAAATGTGGGCAACGATGAGAGGTTATTTTTTGAGAAGCTGGTGTAAAAGGCTTCTCTGAGGAGATATTTTAAAGATATGAAAGTAAAGCTATGAAAGATGAGAAGAAGCAAGCAACATGAAGATCTGAATGAGTAATGTTTCAGAAAAAGTCAGTCAGTGAGTGAAGACATGAGGTAGGCATTTATGGAACAGAAAAAAAAAAAAAACAGTGTAGCTAGAGTGGAGTGAGTGAGAAAAAGTGGTAGGAAAGGAAGTTGAATGAATGAATGCTAGTTTCAGAAACTAATATTGTGGAGAATATACATATCCATGTTATTTGTTACACACACATACACAGTACCTACGTAGCCAAAGAACTGGTATTGATTTGTTCATTCCAATTCTAGTCTTTAATACCTTTAGGTCATTAAGACCATCAGTTTATTAGTTTGAATTTTGATTTCTTTAACTTTTTTCATTACCCTTCTTTTCCATTTCTTTGTTTTTCTCTAGACTTTATCAAAAGTGTGTGTGTGTTAGTTGCTCAGTGTTCAAATCTTTGTGACCCCATGGACTGTAGTCTACCAGGCTCCCCTGTCCATGGAATTCTCTAGGCAGGAATACTGGAGTGGGTTGCCATTACCTTCTCCAAGACTTTATCAAAAAGTAAAAGTAAAATAGTCCATTCAAAATTTAATCAATCAAAAACCCTTAACCAACCTTACCAGTTACTTTTATTAATTTTCCCATGTTCTTTTCTAGACTGTTAAATAAACATTTGTGTTTTCATAATTAGGACATTTTGTATAAATATTTCATTCCCCTTCAGTCTGGCCCCTACCTTTACAAAATGTAAGGATAAATTCAGTTTAGTTCAGTAGCTCAGTTGTGTCCGACTTTGCGACCCCATGGACTGTAACACGTCAGACCTCCCTGTCCATCACCAACTCCTAGAGTTTACTCAAACTCATGTCCATTGAGGCAGTGATGCCATCCAATCATCTCATCCTCTACTATCCCCTTCTCTCTCCTTCAATCTTTCCCAGCATCAGGGTCTTTTCAAATGAGTCGGTTCTTCACATAAGGTGGCCAAAGTTTTTGAGTTTCAGCTTCAATATCAGTCTTTCCAGTGAATATTCAGAACTGATTTCCTTTAGGATGGACTGGTTAGATCTCCTTACAGTCCAAAGGACTCTCAGGAGTATTCTCCAGCACCGCAGTTCAAAAGCATCAATTCTTCAGTGCTCAGCTTTCTTTATAGTCCAACTCTCATATCCATACATGAGTACTGGAAAAACCATAGCCTTGACCAGAAGGACCTTTGTTGGCAAAGTAGTGTCTCTCTACTTTTTAATATGCTGTCGAGGTTGGTCATAACTTTTCTTCCAAGTAGTAAGCGTCTTTTAATTTCATGGCTGCAGTCACCATCTGCACTGATTTTCGGAGCCCCAAAAAATAGTCTGTCACCATTTCCACTGTTTCCCCATCTATTTGCCATGAAGTGATGGGATCAGATGCCATGATCTTAGTTTTCTGAATGTTGAGCCAAACCCTTTGACTCTGTGGATCACCACAAACTTTGGGAAATTCTTAAAGAGATGGGAATACCAGACCACTTGACCTGCCTCTTGAGAAATCTGTATGCAGGTCAGGAAGCAACAGGTAGAACTGGACATGGAACAACAGACTGCTTCCAGATAGGGAAAGGAGTATATCAAGGCTGTATATTGTCACCCTACTTATTTAACTTAGCAGAGTACATCATGAAAAACACTGGGCTGGATGAAGCACAGGCTGGAATCAAGATTGCTGGGAGATAGTCAGATATGCAGTTGACACCACCCTTACGGCAGAAAGTGAAGAAGAACCAAAGAGCCTCTTGATGAAAGTAAAATAGGAGAGTGAAAAAGTTGGCTTAAAACTCAACATTCAGAAAACTAAGATTAAGGCATCTGGTCCCATCATTTCATGGCAAATAGATGGGGAAACAGTGGAAAAGAATTAATTAAAGTAAAAAAGTTTTCAATAATTCTGTATAAAAAGTTTGGGTATTTTTTGATGACTTCATTTTCCCAAATGCACTGAAGACAGGCTAGGTCCACACAGGCACAGAGGTATGAAGTATACAAAACTTCTGTTTGCCTCCTACTTTATAGACTGTGTCCCATAGTAGGCATTTCTCAATTAGTGAAACAAACTGTTGGCCAGCAAAGAGACGTTTTCTGTTTTCAACTCATATATTGTTACCCAAATTCCTTTCCTCTTCTACTGTGAAGTAATCCACATTTTTCAATTAGAAGGTATTAAATTTTAATTATAAAATTAATTTTCCAATTAAGGTTTTAAATCTTTTTGTCTCTAACTTACTGAGCATCAGCTGATCTGTTTCTTCCTCTTGGGCCAGTCATGTCATTTTGATTTCATTTTAACACTATTTGAATCGTTACTAACACTGTTTGAATAGATCCTTTCTTGATCAGTGCTTTATTGTGCTATCTTAGCTCTAACAAAATACTGTCTCTTAATTAGTTTCAGACTTTCATCTATGAATATTTTAATATAGAAATGTTTGAAATAATGATTTGATGTAATTTCATCTGTTTCCTACAATATCTGACTGCTTATCCTATCTGTTGTAGACAATAGATTATTTTATTAATCTGAGTAAGCAATAAGATATTTATGCTTTTAGTTATTACCCAAGTTAATTATATATGACTATGAGTTTCAAAGGAATTTCTTTATGTTAGGTAGTAATAGTTAACAGTATTCTAAAGCAATTCAGTCATACTCACTCTGCTTGAATTTCTAATATTTAAAGTTAATGTCTTAAATACAAATTTCTTAAGGAAGCTATATTAGTACTCATTAGAGTCAAACAGTTATTTTGGTTTCTGATCATAAATTGTCCCTACCTTTTCCTTTCTTTTTTTTTTTCTTTTCCTTTCTTAAAAATAAAAATTATCTATCCCTTTCTTGTCCTAACACTATCCTTTACTTTAAAAAGTACTTTGATTTTTAATAAAAGACAGCATAAACAGATAGATTATTCCATATTGCTGGGTTGTAAGAATCAATATTGTGAAAATGATGATACTACCAAGTGCAATCTACAGATTCAGTGTGATCCCTATCAAATTACCAGTGACATTTTTCATGGAACTAGAACAAAAAATTTCACAATTGATATGAAAACACTAAAATAGAAAAACCAGCCTTGAGAGAGAAGAATGGAACTGGAGGAATCAACTTTCCTGATTTAAGACTACACTACAAAGCTAGTCATCAAGACAGTATGGTATGGCACAAATACAGAAATATAGACCAGTGAAACAAGATAGAGAGCCTAGAGATAAAACTACACACCTATGGGTACCTGCTTCATTTTGACAAAGCAAGCAAGAATATACAGTGGGGCAAAGATAGCCTCTTGGATAAGTGGTGCTGGGAAAACTAGACAGCCACACAGCTATGTATAAAAGAATGAAATTAGAATTCTTACCAACACTGTAGACAAAGATGAAATCAAAATTAAAGACCTACAAGTAAGACCAGAGGAAAACACAGGCAGAATACTCGATGACATAAAGCAAGATCCCCTAAGACCCACCTAGTAGAGTAATGGAAATAAAAATAAACAAGTGGGACCTCATTAAACTTAAAAGCTTTCACATAGCAAAGGAAACTACAAACATGGTGAAAAGACAACCCTCAGAATGGGCAAAAATAATAGCAAATGAAAAAATTGGCAAAGGATTAATTTCCAAATATACAAGCAGCTCATCAACTCAATATCAGAAAAACAAACAGCCCAATCAAAAAGTGGGAAAAAGATCTAAACAGACATTTCTCCAAAGAAGACACATAGATAGCTAACACATGAAAAGGTGCTCAACATCACTCATTATTAGAGAGATGCACTTGTTTGTGGGTTGTGACCTGGGGATGTATGTCCTAATGATAGTGTACCTTCAGATTTTGCTTGTCTCGTGGTTTCTTCTTCATGTATTTAGTTGCAGAATATCGTTTCTGCTAGTATTCAGGTTGTTCTTATAGATAGTTGCTCTGTAATTAGTTGTAGTTCTGTTAATGGCTGTAGGAGGAAGTGAATTCAGGGTCTTCCTGCTCTACCATCTTGGCCACCTCTCCAATGCTTATTCCTGATATTGCTTTTAATTGTGAATATTGTTGTGATTTAACTTTATATTTAAGTATATATAGCCATATTCATATACACTCCTAGTTCTTCACCAAATACCAAAGAATTTAAAATTTGCATTATTTTGTAAAACAGTTAACCAGTTAATAGATAAATGTTATTCAGTTAATTCTCTTATATAATTTTTTTAAATTAAAACCTAACCAAAAAGTTATAGAAAATAAGATCAAGCCACTTTGAAGAATATTTCTGGTCCTTATGAATACCTTTTGCCTTCTACATGTATAGTAATTGACCTTTTTAAAAAAAATACAGTTTGTGTAAAATGGAAAAATAGTGCCAACTTCTAGGTAATGCATAGAACTTAACCAGTGCTGTAAAGCCATGTAGAAGTTATGTCTCTTTTCTTAGCTAATGATGAATAGGCATCAGTTTAACTTCCATTTCATTACCAGGTCTTGTATGGTTTTTTTTTTTTTCCTTGCAAAATTTGTGTTGTTTCATAATCTCTGAAGACATGTAGCTTTCTCAAGTGAAGGATAAAATGCCAATCATTCTCCCCTTTGGTAAGTTTCATCTTTGAGGTATCTTAGTCAAAATTGAGACTTCTGCAGTAAATTTCTGGTTTATTAAAAGGTATCTTCATGGCTTAAAAAATTTTAAATAGTGAATATCTTCAAAATATTAAAGTATAGTATATTATGACCAGGTATATTTTATTAAATGTTAGCCATATTGACCTACAAGGGGCTCATCTTTCAGAACTGAGAATGAATAGCAATAGCATTTCACCTTTGCATCTTTTTTTCCCCATAGGTTTATTTATGTTTACCCAATGTACGATCTCTTACTGAAGGGCACTGCTTGATAGTCCCTTTGCAGCATCATAGGGCAGCTACCTTACTGGATGAAGACATCTGGGAGGAAATTCAGGTCAGCATGATAATGCTCATAAACTTTGTTATGATCCAGAGCAATTTTTACACACTATTGTGACAAATTTTAACAAATTTTATACCTTCATTCCATGATTTTACATTCTAAATTTAAACACATATACATTTCCATAGTTGTTTATACCTGTGGGTCATTATGTTTTCACCACTCACTACCTTTTTACTTTATTGAAAGCTTTAAACAAATATTTTAAATGAGGTATGATTGTCATATAATGTACTAGTTTCCAGTATACAACTGATAGCATTTGGCTACTAAATGCACTTTGACCAACTAATTAGATTTATTTAAAATAAAAATCAGTGTAAGATTCCTAATGTTTGCTTTTGTGGAACATGAAGTAATCATTTTTGCCAAGGTAAGCTAATAATCCCACTCCAGTACTCTTGCCTGGAAACTCCCATGGGTGGAGGAGCCTGGTAGGCTGCAGTCCATGGGGTAGCTGAGTAAGACACGACTGAGCGAGTTCACTTTCACTTTTCACTTTCATGCATTGGAGAAGGAAATGGCAACCCACTCCAGTGTTCTTGCCTGGAGAATCCCAGGGATGACGGAGCCCAATGGGCTGCCATCTGTGGGGTCGCACAGAGTCAGACACGACTGAAGAGACTTAGCAGCAGCACTAGCAGCAGCAAGCTAATAAATTACAGCCAAAAAGAAGGATATTTTCAGATAATAAAAAGTAATTTTTGGAAGATAGTGATTTATACTTAGTGATTGTCATATTTGCCTATACTGGCATTGACATTTTCTGCTACTATGATGTTGTCATGATTTTGTTACCAGGCTAAATTTCCACATTTTTCCCTTATAGCCTGGGTGACATTTGGATTCAAGGATTTTGTGTGTGGTGGTGGCGGGGGGTTGGTGAATCTTCAAGAAATTGAAAGGCACAACATTGGTGAAATTGCTGCTAAGTGATTTCAAGATCTTATACTCACCAAAACAGGAAGAGAGAAAAAAAGCACTTGTTTTTCCAATGGTTGACAAGTGAATAGGGGTTATAAGAACCCCTAATTAAAAACCATGAAAATTTTAAGACTTTGTAAGAGACTAATCATGGGTCTCTTTAGAAAACAGGTCATGGTAGAGAGTTCTGACAAGATGTGTTCCACTGAAGAAGAGAATGTCAAACCACTTCAGCATTCTTGCCTTGAGATCCTCATGAACAGTATGAAAAGGCAGAAAGATATGACACTAAAAGATGAACTTTCCAGGTCCAGTAGCCCAATATGCTACTGGAGAAGAGTGGAGAAATAGCTCCATAAGGAATGAAGAGGCTGAGCCAAAATGGAAACAGCACCCAGTTGTGGATATGTCTTGTGGTGAAAGTAAATTCTGATGCTGTAAAGAACAGTATTGCATAGGAACCTGGAATGTTAGGTTCATGAATCAAGGTAAATTGGAAGTTGTCACACAGGAGATGGCAAGAGTTAACATTGACATTTTAGCAATCAGTGAACTAAAATTGACTGTAATGGGTGAATTTAATTCAGATGACCATTATATCTACTCCTGTGGGTAAGAATCCCTTAGAAGAAATGGAGTAACCCTGACAGTGAACAAGAGAGTCCAAAAAGCAGTACTTGTGTGCAGTCTCAAAAATGACAGTGATCTCTGTTCATTACCAAGGCATACCATTCAATATCACAGTAATCCAAGTCTCTGGCCCGACCAGTAATTGCAAAAAAGCTGAAGTTGAATGGTTCTATAAAGACTTACAAGACCTCCTGGAATTAACACCACAAAGAGATGTCCTTTTCATCATAGGGGACTGGAATGCAAAAATAAGAGGTCAAGAGATACCTGGAGTAACAGACAAGTTTGGCCTTAGAGCAGAAAAGGAAGCAGAGCAAAGGCTAACAGAGTTTTGCCAGGAGAACTCACTAGTCATAGCATACACCCTCTTCCATCAACACAAGAGACCTTTCTACACTTGGAGATCACCAGATGGTCAATAGCAAAATCAGACTGATTATATTCTTTGCAGTCAAAGATGGAGAACCTCTACATAGTCATCAAAAACAAGATCAGGAGCTGACCATGACTCAGACCATGAACTTATTGCAAAATTCAGACTTAAATTGAAGAAAGCAGGGAAAACCATTAGGCCATTCAGATATGACCTAAATCAAATCCCTTACCTTTATTCAGTGGAAGTGATAAATAGATTCAAGGAATTAGATCTGATAGAGTGTCTTAAAAATTATGGACATAGGTAACATTGGACAAGAGATGGTGATCAAGACCATTCCCAAGAAAAAGAAATGCAAAAAGGAAAATGATTGAGGAGGCCTTACAAAGAGCTGAGAAAAGAAGAGAAGCAAAAAGCAAAGGCGAAAGGAAAGATAGACCCATCTGAATGCAGGGTTTTATTGTTCACCTTCCTAAGTGAACAATGCAAAGAAACAGGAAAACAGTAGAATGGGAAAGACTAGAGATCTCTTCAAGAAAATTCAAGATACCAAGGGACCATTTCACGCACAAATGGGCACAATAAAGGACAGAAATGGTTTGGAACTAACAGAAGCAGAAGATACTAAGAAGTTGCAAGAATACACAGAAGAACTATACAAAAAAGATCTTCATGATCCAGATAACCACAATGGTATGATCACTCAACTAGAGCCAGGTGTCTTGGAGTGTGAAATCAAGTGAGCCTTAGGAAGCATCACTATGAAAGAAGCTAGTGGAGGTGATGGAATTCCAGCTGAGCTATTTCAGATCCTAAAAGATGATGTGCTAAAGTGCTAAATTCAGTATGCCAGCAAATATGGAAAAGTCAGCATGGCCACAGGACTGTAAAAGGTGTTTTCATTCAAGCCCCAAAGAATGGCAATGCAAAAGGATTTCCAAGCTACTACACGATTGCATTCATTTCACATACTAACAAAGTAATGCTCAAAATTCTCCAAGACAGGCTTCCACAGTACATGAATTGAGAACTCCATGATGTTGAAGCTGGATTTAGAAAAGGCAGAGGAACCAGAGATCAAATTGCCAACATCCATTGGATTATAGGAAAAGCAAGAGAATTTCAGCAAAACATCTGCTTTTACTTCATAGACTATGCTAAAGCTTTTGACTGTGTGGATTACAACAAACTTTGGAAAATTTTTAAGGAGATGGGAATACCAGGCCACTTTACCTGCCTCCTGTGAAACCTGTATGCAGGTCAAGAAGCAACAGTTGGAACCTGACATGGAAAAATGGACTGGCTCAATTTTGGGAAAGGAGTATGTCAAGGCCATCTATTGTCACCCTGCTTATTTAATTTATATACATAGTACATCAGGAGAAATGCCAGTCTGGATGCAGCATAAGATGGAATCAAGACTGCTAGGAGAAGTATCAGTAACTTCAGATATTCAGATGACACCTTTATGGCATAAAGGGAAGGGGAACTAAAGAGCCTCCTGATGAAAGTGAACAAGGAGAGTGAAAAAGCTGCCTTAAAACTCAACATTCAAAAAACTAAGATCATAGCATCCGGTCCCATCATTTCATGGCAAATAGATGGGGAAACAATGGGAACAGTGACAGACTTTATTTTCTTGGGCTCCAAAATCACTGCAGATGGTGACTGCAGCCATGAAATTAAAAGACACTCCTTGGAAGAAAAGCTATGACAAACCTAGACAGCATATTAAAAAGCAGAGATGTTACTTTGCTGACAAAGTAACGGTCAAAGTCCATATAGTCAAAGGTATGGTTTTTCAGGTAGTTATGTATGGATGTGAGAGTTGGACCATAAAGAAAGCTGAGCACAGAAGAATTGATGCTTTTGAACTGTGGTGTTGGAGAAGACTCTTGAGAGTCCCTTGAACTGCAAAGAGATCTAACCAGTCCATTCTAAAGGAAAGCTGTCTTGAATATTCATTGGAAGGACTAATGCTAAAGCTGAAACTCCCAATACTTTGGCCATCTGATGCAAAGAACTGACTCATTGGAAAAGACCCTGATGCTGGGAAAGATTGAAGGCAGGAGGAGAAGGGGATGACAGAGAACGAGATGATTGGATGGCATCACTGGCTTGATTGACATGAGTTTGAGCAAGTTGCAGGAGCTGGTGATGGACAGGGAATCCTGGTATGCTGCAGTCGATGGGGTCACAAAGAGTCAGACTCGACTGTGCAACTGAACTGAACTGAACCTGAAATTATACCATTAAACTAATATTTTTAAGTCTTATATATATATATGTATACATATATATACACACATATATACATATACATATACATATATATATGAGAAGTACGTAAAAGTGTGTGTGTGTTCTCCTTGAGGCTAATGGTATGATGTTTATACATTTTATAATATTGAACTATTTTTGCATCACTACTAGTTTAGTGATTTTAAGGTTTCATTTGTGATCCATGATATCTTAAGTCTATCTTATTTGCTCTTGTTCAGATAGACACTAGAACAGTCATCCAACAGTTAAACCAGAAAAGACTTATGAAAAAATCTGCATTAAAGAATTTATTAGATAATCTTTATCTAAATTTTTATTGTTGTTGCTGTTGTATTTAATCTTTTTCATTTTTTAAAAAAAATCGTTTTTCAGGTATATAGTTCCATTCTAGTAATTATTTTCCTCTTTCTAATGTTATAAAATTCTCACCACAGAACTAAATGATTATTCAATAAATAACAATTAATTGAAAATATGCATAATAAATAAAAATTCACAAATATGCTAAATTAACAAAATAAAGACAATCTTTAAAATTATATTATAAAGCCAAACATACTTTCCATTTGGCTGTTTTTTATTTTGTATATGTATTATTAGACATGTGAAGATAACTATCTGGGATATAATTAAGTGGGATAATAGAGTTATCTGTTGTCATTTTCTGATTTGTCTGAAACAGTTTGTGTTATATCACTGCTGTCTTCTTCACTGTTGTTGCAAACAGCACCTAATTCACAATACATTGAGACAGCTAATTTCTTATATCATCATCCATTGTGGAAGACTGCCTTCAAGAAGTAATTCAGGCATTCAGATTTCTTCCATGATTAGCTTCTCCTGTGGTGCAATTCTTCTCTTTCAAACCCTTGATTTGAAGAAAATAGACATGAAAAGACACCTTTTTGATAACTTTTGATAACTCTTTTAACACATCATTTCCATATACATTACCCAGAACTAAACATAGCCCCACTTAAGTCCCAGAGATACAGGGAAGTTTAGACTTCTTGTTTGCTCAAGAAGAAAAAAATGATACAATTTAGTGAACACAGCCTTTAGGGGTAAGCATTTTTATATACAGATTACAGATTGGAGGCATGGGAAGTATAAAACGTAAATGATCAATTTTATCATATAGATATTTATATCTATATTTTATTATTTTTATAATAATTTATATTGTATGTACATTGTCGCCATTAATGTGATTTTAGAAAGTATAATAACAAAGTCAGACAATTTTTAAAAGGAGAACCAACTGTCTATAATCATCTATAATGATTTAGCTAACAGTCACCTACCATGAGATCATAGGTATTAGCTAAGACTTCAGCAGCAAATTATCTGAAGTAAAGAGACTATGCTGAACTTATACTTAGCTGTGATTAGGAATGAATAGTGACTCTATCTGTTGCTTATTACGTAGCATTTTAGTTCATGTTAAATTACCATTATTTGATTTTTTCTTTCTCTACTTGCTCTTGTTTATATATAAAAGGAATGAAGTGGAAAATAGAATAGTGATGAAGGATCAGTATTAAATAGTCAGAGGAGACCTCATGGGAATCTAGAACTCCCACCCCCTACCCAGCAGTAATTTGTATCCTTTCTCTGTTTTGGGTGTCAAGAGAGGCTTGAATGGCAAAATTGAACTGCTGTTTCCACGTGGCAGTAACGAGGCAGGGTCTTAACATAACCTGGTTGAATCTTGAGGAAATTATGCTGAATGAAAATTTGCAAGTGAAGGATTCAGTTCAGTCGCTCAGTCATGTCCAACTCTTTGCGTCCCCATGAATTGCAGCATGCCAGGCCTCCCTGTCCATCACCAACTCCTGGAGTTCACTCAAACTCATGACCATCGAGTTGATGTTGCCATCCAACCATCTCATCCTCTGTCGTCCCCTTCTCCTCCTGCCCCCAGTCCCTTCCAGCATCAGAGTCTTTTCCAATGAGTCAACTCTTCGCATGAGGTGGCCAAAGTATTGAAGTTTCAGCTTTAGCATCATTCCTTCCAAAGAACACCCAGGACCAATCTCCTTTAGAATGGACTGATTGGATCTCTTTGCAGTCCAAGGAACTCTCAAGAGTCTTCTCCAACACCACAGTTCAAAAGCATCAATTTTAGGCACTCAGCTTTCTTCACAGTCCCAACTCTCACATCTATACATGACCACTGGAAAAGTGATTTTACTGTTATATGTAATTTACCAAATAATTTTGATTTTATCACTTCCTTTTCTTAGTTTACTGAAACTGTTTGCGATATATACATAATACTGAGCAGAGTGAGTTTCAGGTGAAAAAAAAAATGTTGCTTAACTATGTGAAATGTGGTAGATTTAGAAAGTAAAGTGACTATAAGATAACATTATAGAATTCCAACATTGTTTAATATTTCTTTTTTATTTTAGAAGAACTTGCTACACTTTTTATTGTTTTCATAGTTTGAATGTCCTATCATTGCTTTATTTACCTAGCCATTTTGCTTTCTTCAGATGTTTAGAAAATTGTTGGTGAAAATGTTTGAAGATAAAGGATTGGACTGTATCTTTTTAGAAATGAATATGAACATGAAGAAACAGTACCATATGGTTTATGAATGTATTCCTCTCCCAAAGGAAGTGGGTGATATGGCTCCCATCTATTTTAAGGTATTTATAATAGTCTTTACATACATGTTTATTTTTTACTGTATTATGGTTTTATGAATAGTTATATTTATTCTGATATTTTTTTCCTATATACTTACTTCCCTGGTGACTCAAATGGTAAAGCGTCTGTCTACAATGTGAGAGACCTGGGTTCAATCCCTGGGTTGGGAAGATTCCCTGGAGAAGGAAATGGCAACCCACTCCAGTACTCTTGCCTTGAAAATCCCATGGACGGAGGAGCTTGATGCAGGCTACTGTCCATGGGGTTGCAGAGAGTCGGGCACGACTGAGCGACTTCATGCTTACCAAATTTTATATCATTAAGAAATGATGTAAAGCACAAAAAATTCTGCTGTTTAAATTTTTGAAGAAAGAAATTCGAAATTTTGACCTTTAAAAGCATGCTTATTTGTAAGTGTGAATATACTATCAAATAGTAATTTATAATTTCTATGTTAATTTCTCAAANTATATCATTAAGAAATGATGTAAAGCACAAAAAATTCTGCTGTTTAAATTTTTGAAGAAAGAAATTCGAAATTTTGACCTTTAAAAGCATGCTTATTTGTAAGTGTGAATATACTATCAAATAGTAATTTATAATTTCTATGTTAATTTCTCAAATGAAAAATCAGAGTTTTACCTTGAAGTACTTTCAAGTCAAAATTATAGTCATAACTCTAGAAAACTTAACAATGAAGTTCATCAGAGCCAGAGATGGTTATATGCAAACAGTACAAATTACAATTGATGAGATAAGTTATTGCTGTAAGTCTTAGTATTTAATATTTCATCATGCTGTTTGTAAAAAGAAACCAAAATCTAACCTTGCCATGCATTTTTGAAGATTTCAATAAATGATTAGAGTTCTTAAACAGTTAGGTTTCATTTTAATGTTCAAGCATGCATCTGTGTGTGCTCAGTCGCTAAGCCGTGTCTGACTGTTTTGTGACCTCATGGACTGCAGCCTGCCAGGCTTCTCTGTCAGTGGGATTTCCCAGGAGTGTGTTGCCATTTCCTTCTCCAGGTGTCTTCCTGACCCAGGGATCGAATCCGGGTCTCCTGCTTGGCCAGATGGTTTCTTTACCATGGAGCCACTAGGAAAGCCCATAGTGTTCAGGCAGGTTTAGCTAAATAACCTTTGTTTAATACTGACCTGAGTGCAGTATAATTTATAGACTAATATAAATTTGTAAATGTAGAACTATATATGGAGTAGTAACAACTATATTTAAAAAAGATAATGTTTTGTTGAGGTGATATAGAAACTTGCAAAGTTTAGACAGTGTAGGATTATAAAGTTGATTTAATATGGACTACAAATCCCAGTAAAAAGGATTATTTTTAAAAAGGAATTATAAAACCTATTAAGGTTGATGAGGTGGTGAAATCTACTTTTCCTGTAGAAATTTTGAAAACCAATCGGATTATTTGCTTTGAAATGTCATACTATTAAAATACAGACAAACCAGATAATCTGCAGCTCCATATCAGTCCTGTGTTAAACAAAATAAATTAAGAAAGAGATTATTGTGCTTTTCTTCAATGTCTTTTCTTTTTCTCTTATACTTCCTCAGTAGAGTACTAGATTATGAATGTAAGTATTGAAGTATATAGGGCACAACATAAGCAGCTACTGTTGCTCAGTGGTGGGTGACAGAAGTGTCATCTTTTAGAAGAATGATATATCACTTTTCTATACTAACTCTTACATGATCATTAAAGACGTATTTATTTGATCTGGCTTCAGTTTTCCATTGAATGTACTACACTATAGTATCAACACAAGAAACACATGTCTTTTAAATGGGGAATAGCAGTATACTGTGCTTATTTGAGTGTTAATTTCACATTTAAATTCGCTTCATTATAGTGATGTTATATAAAAATGAGAGTATTTTATACTTATCACCCTAGTGCTTCTTTCGATTACATATTTTTTACAATACATGTTAGTCATATTGATTAGCTTAGATAAGGCGTATAATTCCATTTCTATGTCTTTTTTTCCCCATACAATTTTGCTCCTTTTTTCTGTAACCAGAAATAGTTCAAGTATTTGGTTGTCAGAAAGCACATAAATAACTTCTTATATTTCAAAGAAGAGCAATAAAGCAAATTGAATTTATTTGAGTTGATGTCTGTGAATGGAGTGGGCTTCCCAGGTCGCTCAGTGGTAAAGAATCTACCTGCCATGAGGGTGGGATGATTTGAAAGAATAGCATTGAACCATGTATATTAACATATGTAAAATAGATGACCAGTCCAAGTTTGAGGCATAAAATAGGGCACTCAAAGATGGTGCATTGGGACAACCCAGAGGGATGGAATGGGGAGGGTTGTGGGAGGGGGTTTGAGACCGGGAAACACATGTCCAGCTGTGGCTGATTCATGTCAATGTATGACAAAAACCACCACAATATTGTAATTCAGTTCATTTCAGTTCAGTCATTCCATCATGTCCGACTCTTTGCAACACCACGGACTGCAGCATGCCAGGCCTTCCTGTCCATCACCAACTCCCGGAGTTTACTCAAACTCATGTCGATCGAGTCTGTGATGCCATCCAACCATCTTATCCTCTATCGTCCCCTTGTCCTCCCACCTTCAATCTTTTGCAGCATCAGGGTCCTTTCAGATGAGTNGAATCCCATAGACAGAGGAGCCTAGCGGGCTACAGTCCATGGGGTCGCAAAGAGTCGGACCCGACTGAGCGACTTAGTGTGCACCCCAATATTGCCCCTCCTCCTCTCCTCTCCCCACCAGTGACTACTAATTTGTTCTCTGTGTCTTTAAATCTGCTTCCCTTTTTTTATATTCAGTAGTCTGCTGTATTTTTTAGATCCCATGTATAAGTGATATCATATAGTATTTGTTTTCCTGTGAACTCATATTTTAATTCACTGAATGTGTTGATATGTTTGTTCAGGTTAGGTTCTATCAAATTAACAAGGTGGAAAGATTTTAAAAGTAAATTTAATGAAATAATATATACTACTTTCCCAATAATTCCAAAGAAAGGATACAAAGTAAGAAAATTTGATTCCCCAAATCTTTCTTATTACCAATTGTGTTCTTGTTTCAAAGGAGTTGAGGCATTTTGATGGCTGGGATACTCGGTTATTTTTAAACTACAATTTTTTTTTTTCCTTAAAAAAATTCCACAGCCTAAGAAAGATCTACTGATTTTTATTTCTTCCACAGAAAAAAATTTTGAGAGTATTAATATGAGATTANTCTTGTTTCAAAGGAGTTGAGGCATTTTGATGACTGGGATACTCGGTTATTTTTAAACTACAATTTTTTTTTCCTTAAAAAAATTCCACAGCCTAAGAAAGATCTACTGATTTTTATTTCTTCCACAGAAAAAAATTTTGAGAGTATTAATGTGAGATTATCTAAGTAGATGTGGTTTTCATTCTTAATTTCTCTTGGAGGCATGACGGGACCTCCTGGGCCACGAGGGTCTCCTGGTCACCCAGGATTTCCAGGGGCAGCTGGTGTTCCTGGGAGAGCTGATTCTGCTCCAGGAAAACCCGGCAACCAGGGACCCACTGGGCTGCCTGGAGTGCCAGGACTGCCGGGACCTCCAGGATCAGATGGTAAAGTGTTCTTCATTCACATTTCATAATGTTTATGTTGCATTTGGTATTTGCAGTATCATCCAGAAAATGTGACTTTCCAAATTTTTAAAAAGTTGTCTAATATGTCATAAGCCAAGTTAGTGTTATTAATAATACAAAAATGTCAACTGATAATGACCTCAATTAAAGTATGTGAAAATGTTTGGTTGAGAATTTAAGTGTGATGATAGAATTTTGTAAATTAAAACAGCTTTTATTTTTTGAATATAGTTTTTATTTTTCTGAGTCATATGCAGACCAGACTTGAGTCAAAGAGCTCTATAAAGCCTTTTGTGAAAAATAGCCATCCTAGAATTTCCCATTCTGTCCACCCTAGGGGCAATTATTTCCACAGTTAGCTGAATCTTCTGTTATTTGTATTTTATGACCATTTAGCAAACATGCATCGCTATTTGTTAATTTTTCAGTTCGAGCATTATTGTTTGACTTTCCTGCCACAGATGAATGTCCCTCTTTCCTTGCCACATGTGCATGTTTCTGTTTCTACAACCTATCAATACAGTTATCATCATTATTTTAGTTAAATATTCAGTATCTATACTGAAGGATTGTATAAATGTTATTCATTGGTTTAGTTGTATAATAATTTTTTACTCTTGTGCTTACCCAACCTGGTATTTAGTTAATAATTGTCTTACATTCTTTTTGTGTGTTTGCTTGATTTTCAATATACTTACATATATTGCTAATTCAACTTCAAATCATCTAGAATTACATAAATCTCTTAATCATACATTCTAACTTATTACCAGTGTTATCTCTTTGAATAAGTCTCTTCTGGAGCTTTATGACTGTTCATGTTAGGTCAGGTTACAATTTCAAAAGCTGATGGTAAGATCCTGCCTTGAGATATTCCTTCATCGTTATCCTAGGAATTGTGTCTCTACTTCTCTGTCTGTCTCTGCCTCTCTTTCTTTGGGTTCCTTTTTCCCCACAACTCATATATTTCTTTGGTTGCTTTTGGTTCAGTTCAGCCGCTCAGTTATATTCAACTCTTTGTGATCCCATGGACTGCAGCACACCAGGCTTCCCTGTCCATCACCAGCTCTCAGAGCTTGCTCAAATTCATGTCCATCGAGTCGGTGATGCCATCCAACCATCTCATCCTTTGTCCTCCTGCCTTCAATCTTTCCCAACATCAGGGTCTTCTCCAATGAGTCAGTTCTTCACATCAGGTGGCCAAAGTATTGGAGCTTGAGGTTCAGCATCAATACTTCTAATGAATGTTCAGGACTGATTTCCTTTATGATTGACTGGTTTGATTTCTTGCAGTCCAAGGGACTCTCAAGAGTCTTCTCTAACACCACAGTTCAAAAGCATCAATT
>SJYV01047885.1:0-12643 GCA_006410875.1 Neotragus pygmaeus | reverse complement strand
TCTCTGTGACCCCTTGGACTATAGAGTCCATGGGATTCTCCAAGCCAGAATAATAGAGTGGGTAGCCGTTCCCTTCTCCACGGGATCTTCCCAACCCAGGGATCGAACTGGGGTCTCCTGCATTGTAGGTGGATTATTTACCAGCTGAGCCCCCATGGAAGCCCAGTGAGAGGGAGGGTAACAGCAATTTTAAGGAGTCAGCATGGTAGACATCATTATCTTTGCTCACAGATACGTATTTGCATAATGTATAAAGTGAAGTCGCTCAGTCATGTCCAACTCTCTGTGACCCCATGGACTGTAGCCTACCAGGCTCCTCCATCCATGGTATTTTCCAGGCAAGAATACTGGAGTGGGTTGCCATTTCCTTCTCCAGAGGATCTTCCTGACCCAGGGATTGAACCCAGGTCTCCCATGTTGTAGGCAGACACTTTACCATCTGAGCCCCTGGGGAAGCCCTGCATAATATGTACATGTGTATATAATTTATTTCTTCAGAGTTTCTCAAAATGTCATCACTCTTGACCAATGAGGGAAGTGCATTAGGTTAACAAAATCACAGTTTACTATTAATACCTTCACAGAGGACAGGAGACTCGGACAATTTAAGTGCCCTGGAGAAGCTGTGTGCCTCATGCTCCGAGGGGCAGAAATGAAAGAAGACAGAGGCACCTTTTATGATTAGTCAATGAGAGTTTATACTGCTCCCTAACATGCCCAGATCTGTGGTGGCATTGTGATGAAAATGAAAAGAAGATGGTTGGCCCTGTCTTTGGTGAGTTTATAGTCCAGCTGGGGTGATCAGAAAGAATGTACTTAGAACAGTCCCAGAGTCCTCTGGGATGAAGGTAAAGCAGCAGTGGCTGAAAGACGGAGCAGGGCTGCCAGGCACGTTGGAAGGTTTTCACCAGAGCCCTGGGTGGGAATCGCCCTATGGAGTGGTGTACTTTCCATGGGCTTCCCAGGTGGAGCTAGAGGTAACGAACCAGCCTGCCAATGCAGAAGACATAACAGACCTGGGTTTGATCCCTGGGATGGGAAGATCCCCTGGAGGAGGGCTTGGTAACCCACTCCAGTACTCTTGCCTGGAGAATCCCATGGACAGAGGATCCTGGCGGGCTACAGTCCACAGCATTGCAAGGAGTCGGACACGACTGAAGTGACTTAGCATGCACACACACGTACTTTCTATGAGATCCCCAAATCCTCCAACTAAGGAATTCTACCCTCCATCAAATAGCAGTGTAACAAGGAGGCTGTGCGATCATTCTTTCCACTGTAGCTAATAAATAGGGGGCAGAACAAAAGAGCATTTTTCAAGGTTAAGAATTTAGATTAGGAAAAAATGAGTCATCAGTAAAATAAAAACATAGCATCCCTTTAATGCACTGGGTTTCCCTTGGAAACGAACAGAGAGCAATCTGTCGTTTTTGAGATCCCACCAGGCTTCCCTGTCCCTGGGGTTCTCCACGCAAGAACACTGGAGTGGGTTGCCATTTCCTTCTCCAATGCATGAAAGTGAAAAGTGAAAGTGAAGTCGCTCAGTCGTGTCCGACTCTTTGCGACCCCATGGACTGCAGCCTACCAGGCTCCTCCATCCATGGGATTTTCCAGGCAAGAGTACTGGAGTGGGGTGCCATCACTTTCTCTGCCTATGAAGGTATGAAGAGGCAAAAAGATATGACACTGAAAGATGAACTACCTTGGTTGGTGGTGTCCAATATGCTCCTGGAGAAGAGCAGAACAATAGCTCCAAAAGGAGTGAAGAGGCAGAGGCAAAGCAGAAATAGCGCCCAGTTATGGGTATGTTTAGTGGTGAAAGTAAAGTCTGATGCTGTTAATAATACTGCATGGGAACCTGCAATGTTAGGTCCATGAATCAAGGTAAATTGGAAGTGGTCACATAGGAGGTGGCAAGAGTGAACATCGACATTTTAGGAATCAGTGAACTAAAGTGGACAGCAATAGTCAACTTTAATTCAGATGACCATTATATCTACCACTGTGGGCAAGAATCCCTTAGAGGAAAGGGAGTGGCCCTCACAGTCAACAGAGTCTGAAATGCAATACTTTGGTGCAATCTCAAAAACAACAGAATGATCTCTGTTGGTTTCCAAGGCAAACCATTCAATCACTATCTCAGTAATCCAAGTCTACGTCCCAACCACTAATGCCAAAGAAGGTGAAGTTGAAACGTTCTATGAAGAACTATAAGAACTTCTAGAACTAACGCCAGAAAAGAGAGGTGCTTTTCATCATAAGGGACTGGAATGCAAATGTAGGAAGTCAAGAGAAATCTGGAGTAAGAGGCAAGTTTGGTCTTTGAGTACAAAAGGAAGCAGAGCAAAGGCTAACAGTTTTGCCAAGAGAATGCACTGGTCATAGCAAACACCCACTTCCAACAACACAAGACACGACTCTACACATGGACATCAGTTCAGTTCAGTTGATCAGTCGTGTCTGACGCCTTGTGACCCCATGAACCGCAGCACCCTAGGCCTCCCTGTCCATCACCAACTCCCGGAGTCCACCCAAACCCATGTCCATCAAGTCATTGATGCCATCCAACCATCTCATCCTCTGTCGTCCCCGTCTCCTTCTGCCCTCAATCTTTCCCAGCATCAGGGTCTTTTCAAATGAATCAGCTCTTCCTAAGTCCCACTTGACTTCACATTCCAGGATATCTGGCTCTAGGTGAGTGATCACACCATCTTGATTATCTGTGTCATGAAGGTCTTTATACAGTTCTTCTTTGTATCCTTGCCACCTCTTAATATCTTCTGCTTCTGTTAGGTCCTTCCCATTTCTGGCCTTTACTGAGCCCATCTTTGCATAAAATGTTCTCTTGGTATCTCTAATTTTCTTGAAGAGATCTCTAGTCTTTCCCATTGTATTGTTTTCCTCTGTTTCTTTGCATTGAGTGCTGAGGAATGCTTTCTTATCTCTCCTTGGTATATTTTCGAACTCTAAATTCAAATGGGTATATCTTTCCTTTTCCCTGTTGCTTTTCGCTTCCCATCTTTTCACAGCTATTTGTAAGGCCTCCTCAGACAGCCATTTTGCTTTTTTGCATTTCTTTTTCTTGGGTCAATACCAAAATCAGATTGATTATATTCTTTGCAGCAGAAGATAGAGAAACTCTATATCGTCAGCAAAAATAAGACCAGGAGCTGACTGTGGCTCAGATAATGAACTCCTTATTGCTGAACACAGACTTAAACTGAAGAAAGTAGAGAAAATGACTAGGCCATTAAGGCATGACCTAAATCAAATCCCTTATGGTTGTATAATAGAAGCAATAATCAAGGGATTAGATCTGATAGAGTATCTAAAGAACTGTGGATGGAGGTTTATGACACTGTACAAGAGACGGTGATCAAAACCATCCCCAAGAAAAAGAAATGCAAAAAGACAAAATGGCTGTCTGAGGAAGCCTTACAAATAGCTAAAGAAAGAAGAGAAGCGAAAGGCACAGGAGTAAAGGAAAGATACGCCCCGCTGAATGCAGAGTTCCAAAGACTAGCAAGCAGAGATAAGAAAGCCTTCCAAAGTGAACAGTGCAAACAAACAGGAAAACAATAGAATGGGAAAGACTAGAGATCTCTTCAAGAAAACTAGAGATACCAAGGGAACATTTCATGTAAAGATGGGCAACATAAAAGACAGAAATGGTATGGAAATAACAGAATTAGATGATATTAAGTAAAGGTGTCAAGAATAAACAGAAAAACTATACAAAAAAAATAATGACCTGGATAACCACGATGGTGTGATCATTCACCTACAGCCAAACATCTTGGAGCGTGAAGTCAAGTGGGCCTTAGGAAACATCACTGCAAACAAAGCTAGTGGAGGTGATGGAATACCAGCTAAACTATTTCAAATCCTAAAAGATCATACTGTTTGTTAAAGTGCTGCACTCAGTATGCCAGCAAATTTGGAAAACTCAACAGTGGCCACAGGACTGGAAAAGGTCAGTTTTCATTCCAGTCCCAAAGAGGGTAATGCCAAAAAATGCTCAAACTATTGCACAATTGCTTTCATTTCACCTGCTATCAAAGTGATACTCAAAATTCTCCAAGCCAGGCTTCAGCAATATGTGAACTGAGAGCTTTCATATGTTCAAGCTGGATTTAGAAAAGGCAGAGGAGCCAGAGATCAAATTGCCAACATCCGTTGGATCATCAAAAAAGCAAGAGAGTTCCAAGAAAACATCTACTTCCATCTCATTGATTATGCTAAAGCCTTTGGCTGTGTGGATCACAACAAACTACGGTAAATTCTTAATTAGATAGGGCTACCAGAGCACTTTACCTGCCTTCTGAGAAACTTGTATGGATGTCAAGAAGCAAAAGTTAACACCAGACGTGAAACAACAGACTGGTTCCAAATTGGGAAAGGAGTATGTCACAGCTGTATATTGTCACTCTGCTTATTTAACCTATATGCAGAGTACATCATGAGAAATGCCAGGCTGGATGAAACACAAACTGGAAGCAAGATTGTAGGGAGAAATATCAATAAGCTCAGATATGCAAATGACACCACCCTTATGGCAGACACCACCCTTATGGCAGACACCACCCTTATGGCAGACACCACCCTTATGGCAGACACCACCCTTATGGCAGACACCACCCTTATGGCAGACACCACCCTTATGGCAGACACCACCCTTATGGCAGACACCACCCTTATGGCAGACACCACCCTTATGGCAGACACCACCCTTATGGCAGACACCACCCTTATGGCAGACACCACCCTTATGGCAGACACCACCCTTATGGCAGACACCACCCTTATGGCAGACACCACCCTTATGGCAGACACCACCCTTATGGCAGACACCACCCTTATGGCAGACACCACCCTTATGGCAGACACCACCCTTATGGCAGACACCACCCTTATGGCAGACACCACCCTTATGGCAGACACCACCCTTATGGCAGACACCACCCTTATGGCAGACACCACCCTTATGGCAGACACCACCCTTATGGCAGACACCACCCTTATGGCAGACACCACCCTTATGGCAGACACCACCCTTATGGCAGACACCACCCTTATGGCAGACACCACCCTTATGGCAGACACCACCCTTATGGCAGACACCACCCTTATGGCAGACACCACCCTTATGGCAGACACCACCCTTATGGCAGACACCACCCTTATGGCAGACACCACCCTTATGGCAGACACCACCCTTATGGCAGACACCACCCTTATGGCAGACACCACCCTTATGGCAGACACCACCCTTATGGCAGACACCACCCTTATGGCAGACACCAAAGAGGAACTAATAGCCTCTTGATGAAGATGAAAGAGGAGAGTGAAAAAGCTGGCATAAACTCAACATTCAAAAAACAAAGATCATGGCATCCAGTCCCATCACTTTATGGCAGATAGATATGAAAACAATGGAAACAGGGACAGACTTTATTTTTATGTGTTCACAGTCACTGCAGATGGTGACTGCAGTCACAAAATCCAAAACAAAGATGCTTGCTCCTTGGTAGAAAAACTATGACAAACCTAGACAGTGTATTAAATATTTTACCGACAAAGGTCCATACAGTCAAGTGTATGGTTTTTCCATTAGTCATGTATGGATGTGAGATTTGAACCATAAAGAAGGCTGATCGCTGAAGAACTGATGCTTTTGAACTGTGGTGCTGGAAACTCTTGGACTGCAAGGAAATCAAGCCTGTCAATCTGAATGGAAATTGATCCTGAATATTCATTAGAAGGACTGATGCTGAAGCTGAAGCTACAATACATTGGCCACCTGATGCGAAGAGCCAATTCATTAGAAAAGATGCTTGTCTAGGAAAAGATTGAAGGCAGGAGGAGAAGGGGATGACAGAGGATGAGATTGTTGGGTAACATCCCTGACTTGATGGACATGAGTTTGAGCAAGCTCTGGGAGATGGTGAAGGACAGGAAAGCCTGACGTGTTATATCCATGGGCTCACAAAGAGTTGGCCATGACTGAGTAACTGAATGACAACAAATATAATTCACTGCCAAAATTAGCAAATACAACTTTATGAGGGGATTAAGGGAGAGATATATTAATCACTGTGGATGGTGACTGCAGCCATGAAATTAAAGGACGCTTGTTCCTTTAGCTATGACAGTCTGAGACAACATATTAAAAAGCAGAGGCATCATTTTGCTGATGGAGTTCCATATTGTCAAACCTATGGTTTTTCCAGTAGTCAGGTATGGGTTTGAGACTTGAACCATAAAGAAGGCTGACTGCAGAGGAACTGATGCTTTGAAATTGCGTTGCTGGAGAAGACATGATGTCCTTGGGCTACAAGGAGATCAAACCAGTCAGTCCTAAAGGAAATCAACCTTGAATTTTCATTGGAAGGACTGAAGCTGAGGCTCCAATCCTTTGGCCAACTGATGTGAAGAGCCAACTCATTTGGAAAGACCCTGATGCTGGGAAAGACTGAAGGCAGGAGAAGGGGATGGCAGAGAATGTGATGGTTAGATAGCATCACCAGCTCACTGGACGTGAATTTGAGCAAACTCTGGGAGATAGTGGAGGACAGGGAAGCCTGCATGCTGCAGTCCATGGGGTCACAAAGAATTGGACATGACTTTGTGACTGAACAACTGCAATACTACTTTTTAAAAAAATTATTTATTTACTTATTTGGTTGTGCTGGGTCTTAGTGCCATGCCAGATCTTTAGTTGTGACATGTAAACTCTTAGTTCGGCCTGTGGGTTCTAGTTCCTCAACCACAGTTCGAACCCAGGCCCCCTTCATTGGGAGTGCAGTGTCTTAGCCACTGGACCACCAGGGAAGTGCCCAATATTACTTTAAATTGACCAGTTTGAATACTTTCTAGTAACATAATTAGGGCTTGGAGGAAAAACTTGCAAGGACAGAAGATCTACTTAATATAAAGCTAGAAATTATGCCCTTTTCCAATCAAAATAGTGTCTGCAATACTTCATGCCTGCACACGTGTGTGTGTGTGTGTGTGTGTGTGTGTGTGTGTGTGTGTGTCTGTCTTTGAGTGTAGTAAGAGGGAGGGACAAAAGGTAGGGAAAGATAATACTTAACACTGGAAATATTTTAAAATGAGATTGATAAACTAAATATTACTATACCACCTTACCAGTTAATAAAAAAGCTATGATTGTTTGCATTTAAATCTTTGATCAAAAAATAGTAATAAAAGTTCAAGGATATTATAAACAAAGCTCTGAGTATATGACTAAGCCTCAGTTCCTTTTCTGCACTGTGAGAAAAAATACAAGAAAGCATATCCTTAATCTCTATTTGCATAGTCTAAAGAAAATTATTGTGTTGTTAAATATTTTTAAAGCGCCTTTTCTTTGCTGTTTTTCCCAAAGACAGAAAAATAATTGGTCCTGATTATAATTGCTGGATATTATGCAGCACTATCCAACTGAAAGTCAACAAAATGAAATGCTTTAGTTAAGATGTTAGGTTATTTTTTGAAGTATTTCTATAATTGGAAATTCATTGTATATGTTTGTCTTGAAGAATACTTAATTAGGAAGAGGGGTTAAGCATAGCTTCCTGATTTCATGCTGTATTCATGTGTGATTTATCTGGTTTTTAGGTACCCAGAGGCTTACCTTACTTCTCTGTGGATTTTGGCCTCCAGGGGGGGTTCGCCCATGTCATTGAAGATCAGCACAAATTCCCACATTACTTTGGAAAGGTATGCTCACAAATTGGTAAAATTCCAGAATTTAGCAGTTTTGAAACATTGCTTTTGAAGGGAAATAACTTTGGGCACAATGTACAGTGAAGTTGGTGACTGCTGTAAAACCAGTTTTCAGATGGAGTACCCAGAAGCTATTAAGAGTTATATATACCAGGATATTTGTAACAGTCAGGAATGTCACTTTGGAACCAAACGGTTTGTTGACAGTGTCAGCGGTGACTGGAGTGTTTTCCTGTGGAGACAGCCAGGCTTGTGCTGAGAATGATAATTGATAATGATGATAAGCTATTCGTTGAGGATTTACAGTGAGCCTGGTAATGTTCTCAGTACTCATTTAATGCTCATAATAACACTATCGTGTAGACATTTTATACTTTCATTTTATAGATGGTGAAACCAATCTACATTTTATAGATGTTGAAACCAATATAACTTCCCCAGGATCATGTGCTAGTAAGTGACAGAACCAAGGGGTGCCTAAATTCTTGGTTGAACTAGAAAACAAACAATCTCACATATTCATTTATAACTAAGTACCGTACAGCCTGAGAAGAATATAGCAGTCATTTCACACAGTTTCTGGTCAGATACTAGAGTGTAGATCTTTCAGTTGCTAGTGGATTCTTTCCATTACTACAGATTGCCTTCTAGAGGTGTAGTTCTTAAATTTAACTTCTATTGAATATCTGGGAAGTATATAAGATAGTATCAGGGCCTAGAATGAAATTAATGTAGCTGTAGGAGCAGTCAAAAGAAGTTTGGGCAATAACAGCTCAAGAAAGTGACCTTTCAATCTAGTCTAGGTCAGGCCTTTCTAAATTAGAGGAGCCTAGATGAACTTTGTCCATGGTTCCCTGTTCTTCCTACCCTTCATCCCCTGTGTCAGATCATTTTCTGCAATGATTAGGGACCTGTGAGAGGTTTGGACTCACAATTTTTTATACTGTTGTCCTTAAAGGCTAACAAGAGACCCCAAATCACCCCAGTTCATCTAAGAACTGTTGAAATAACATTTTAGAAACTTGTCTGAGAGAATATCTTTCCCCAGAGTTAACTAGAAAGAAATTTGTTTTCATTGCTCTGAAAAACATTGTTAAATTTCAGTAGTTTTATAACTCAGAACTTTTATGACTCTGCTTTTATTTAAAAAAACGATTCTAGTAAAAATGAAGTAAATATCTAGTTTTTAACTTGCATAAGTTTAATTGGGAGATTGTCCTCCAAATATTATGCACATGTTATGATTTATATGATACTGTTTTAGCGTTGAAAACTTCTTTAGTTAGTGTTACATCACTGATCCATTTTCCTCGAAATTTCTTTCCAAGAAAAAGCCTATGTACACACAAACTCCCTTCAGCTTGCAGTTAAGTTTAGACAGCAAGAAGGATTGGTCTCTTTGCATTAATATCTGCTTCAGTAACAGAACAAGAATCAATCCTTGTAGTTTTTGTGTCTTAATGGTACACATGAGACAAAACTTGATGTTTTATAGAAAATTTTAAGTCAATTTTAGAAAATTTTAGGTCAATAAGGCTAGGCTTTCTTAAACTACATTGCTAGTGATTGGCTGATGCTAAGAGACTCTTGCATTAAATTTCCCTCTTTTTACACTACGTCTCTCTTGGCCCCTTTACTTCCTTTACCCGATGAAGAGATTTCCTTTTCCATGAAGCTTTTTTTGATTTATCCAGCAAATAGAATCTCCTTTCTTTTCGAGTCTCCATATCGTCTACTTTGGCATTTACCTTATTCTGCTTTATAAGACAGTCCTTTATGTAGTTGGGTTATTATTGTGGCTCCCACCACAGCTCTGTATTCTGTTATGAGTTTTCTGAAGACAGAGAAATGTATGTTAGTTATTTCTGTATCACCTACAGTATTTGGCTGTTGCTTGTATATAGTAGGTGGTGGCCTCAACTCTCTTGCGACCTCATGGATTGTAGCCTGCCCAGACTCTTCTGTCCATGGGATTTCCCAGGCAGGAATACTGGAGTGAGTTGATATTTACTTCTCCAGGGGATCTTCCTGACCCAGGGATCAAACCAGCACCACCTATACTGGCAGGAGGGTTCTTTGCCACTGAACCACCAGAGAAGCCCACTCACTCTCATAAATTTAATTAATCTCTATAGCTGATATCATAGGAACGGGAAGATGATCATGAAAGAAATGATCTAGAATAATAAGCAGACCACTGAAAATATACTATTTCAGGACTTGAGAATATGGCTTTTTAAATGAAGGTGATTATAATTTTTAATTATTGGTTTACATGGATTAGTACTAAAATATTTCATTTCCTAAAAAAAGTTCTCCAGCTAATAGAAGAAACTGGCTTTTAAATATATTGGGTAGTAGAGAGAATATTAGCCTGAGATTCAACTGTAGTTGAGCAATCAAGTTTATAATTGCTACATATTGGTCAACTTTTTCTTCAGATTTTCTTACCAGAGCAGCTAATAAGGAGCAAATTAATTAAATTTCATTTTCTCTTCTTCCCCTTTGCTGCTGTCTGATAGATGTACTAAGAAGCAACAAAACAGACAAATTGTTTGACAGGAGACACAACTAAGGACCTTTGGAATCACAGGGATTAACATAGTTAGAATTAAATGAAAACAAGTTTTGTGTGTTTTTTTTAAACTTGAAACTAATATTTATATAAAATTTGAGCATCCTTGTAGAGAAGTACTTATTATTACATTTAGTAACAGAATAAACAGGAATAGCTTCATTCCTATTTTTCAATCTTTGTACATGTGTGTGTTTGTTTTTTTCTCGTTCTTTAAAAGGAAATCATTGGTGGCATGCTGGATGTAGAACCAAGAATTTGGAGGAAAGGAGTGCGAGAAAGTTTTGAAGATCAGAGGAAGAAAGCACTGCAGTTTGCTCAGTGGTGGAAACCATTTGATTTCACCGGAAATAAAAAGTGTTGAGGCAAAGCTTTCCTTTTTTATTTCCTTTTCAGATTTCTTTCAGTTTTATTTCCATTGCATCTAGCTAAACAACTAGCCATCAGGTAATAGAAAAAGAGTATCATGATCTGGGTTTCTGACAACTCTACATCATTGAATTGTATTGGTTTCCTTCACCACCTGCTCCGTGTGGACTGCATTGTAGTCACCATGGAGACCAGTTATGTTGGGTGACCTGTTCATGTTCTGTTCTGTACTTGTCTTCGTGTTCTAAACTATTTAGTTAATCTGTAGAAAGACTTTTCTGAAGAATTATCTAGGAAGTATTGCACATCATTGCTTCAGAGGGAAATAGGTCTACTTCAAATTTGTTAAGTCTACTGACTAGTTTCTTTTGCACTTAAACTAAAACTTGGCATATTTAGTGATAATTGAAATTTCTTCTCACAGCATTTTATAGAAGCTGTTAATTTTCTTCCAATACCATATATATCACTGCTGTTCTTTTTTATTAAAGGAAAAAAGAATGTCCCCAATAATAAATAATTAAATGAATTATGCATTCATAATTTGTTTTTATTTGTGCAGTTTTAAATAGTGTGTTTGAATTTTGCTGATTTTACATGTATTTTCCAAAAATCGCAGTTTATAGTTGTTTGGGGTTTCTGTGAAAGTTAAAAATTTTAGCCAAGTCATCATTTGGGGGTTATACTGATTATTACAAAATATTAAGTAATAAGTCATGTGTGTATTTTTAAGTGGCAGGAGCACATTCTGTTGTCCCATTTGATCTACGATTCTTCATATTCCTTTATGCTTACACTTGGTATGAAGAGAAAAAACTGATAAATAAGAGATATGGCCATCGTCTCCAAGAGTGTTGATACTTTATTTTTTATGTGGAAGATATTTTTGTAGTCACCCTTTTTCAAAGATGTTGATTTTTTGGAACCAAACCTAGACATTTTGTCATGAAATGTTGAATATTTAGAATCAATGTGACGTGTACTCTAGAGTAACTCATAACCAGACAGTTATTTTTAATATTGATATCTTTAGTATCTTGAAAAAGGAAATGTTTATATTCTGTCTCAAGTATTAAAATTTTTTAAAAAGTTGGAAGTTTAATCATTTCAAATTATCAGTATTTGCAAATTTCATTTAACTATTTTTTATCAAATTGATAATTGACAGTATAAATTTTTATTTATTGCTATTTTCAGACTATTATGGCCTTGCTACAAAGTCTCAGACAAATCTTTAACATTCACTTATTCACTGAGTGTGTTAACAAACATTTGTTTACAGGGCATTTTATTGCATACTGGTAGTACAAAAATAAAAAATAGTTCAGTCCCTAAGTTGTGTCCGACACTGGGACCCCATGGACCATAGCATGCCAGGCCTCCCTGTCCATCACCAACTTCCGGAGTTTACTCAAACTCATGTCCATTGAGTTAGTGATGTCATGCAACCATCTCATCCTCTGTTGTCCCCTTCTCCTCCACCTTCAATCTTTCGCAGCATCCGGGTCTTTCCAATGAGTCCATTCTTTGCATCAGGTGGCCAAAATATTTGAGTTTCAGCTTCAACATCAGTCCTTCCAATGAATATTTAGGACTGATTTCCTTTATATGGTCTGGTTTGATCTCCTTGAAGTCCAAGGAACTCTCAAGAGTCTTCTCCAACACCACAATTCAAAAGCATCAATTTTTCAGCACTAAACTTTCTTTCTCCTTGGAAGAAAAGTTATGACCAACCTAGATAGTATATTCAAAAGCAGAGACATTACTTTGCCGACTAAGGTCCGTCTAGTCAAAGCTATGGTTTTTCCTGTGGTCATGTATGGAAGTGAGAGTTGGACTGTGAAGAAGGCTGAGTGCCAAAGAATTGATGCTTTTGAACTGCGGTGTTGGAGAAGACTCTTGAGAGTCCCTTGGACTGCAAGGAGATCCAACCACTCCATTCTGAAGGAGATCAACCCTGGGATTTCTTTG
>SJYV01047884.1:0-11786 GCA_006410875.1 Neotragus pygmaeus | reverse complement strand
ACTACTGCGGGCAGGAATCCCTCAGAAGAAATGGAGTAGCCATCATGGTCAACAAAAGAGTCCTAAATGAAGTGCTTGGATGCAATCTCACAAACGTCAGAATGATCTCTGTTCGTCTCCAAGGCAAACCTTTCAATATCACGGTAATCCAATTCAGTAACCAGTAACAACCAGTAACACTGAAGAAGCAGAAGTTGAACGGGTCTATGAAGATCTAAAAGACCTTTTAGAACTAACACCCCAAAATGATGTCCTTTTCACTATAGGGGACTGGAATGAAAAAGTAGGAAGTCAAGAAACACCAAGGCAAATTTGGCCTTGGAATGTGGAATGAAGTAGGGCAAAGACTAATAGAGTTATGCTAAGAAAATGCACTGATCGTAGTTGAAAATTTACCCAGCATGGAAAAGGAAGTAATCAGCTCCAAGAAGTGCAGAGAGTTCCATACAGGATAAACCCAAGGAGAAACACATCGAGACACATATTAATCAAGTTAACAAAGATTAAACACAAAGAAAGAATATTAAAAGCATCAAAAGAAAAGCAACAAGTAACATACAAGGGAAAGGCCATATGATTAACAGCTGATCTTTCAGTGGAAACTCTGAAGCCAGAAGGGAATGAAATGACAGGATATGTTTAAAGTACTTAAACAAAAAATATACAGCCCAGATTACTCTATCCAACAATGATCTCGTTCAAAACTAATGGAGAAATGAAAAGCTTTACAGACAAGCAAAAGTTAGGAGAATCTATCACCACCAAACCAGTTTTAAACAATTACTATAGGGACTGGTGGTTCAGACAGTAAAGCATCCACCTGCAATGCAGAACACCTGTGTTCGATCCCCAGGTTGGGAAGATCTCCTGGAGGAGCATATGGCAATCCACTCCAGTATTCTTGCCTGGAGAATTCCCATGGACAGAAGAATCTGGCAGGCTACAGTCCATTGGGTGACAAAGAGTTGGACATGACTGTATGACTAAGTACAACACATATAGGCAATAAATACAAGAGAAAGGAAACACCTACAAAAACAAATCCAAACAATTAAGAAAATCCCGATAGGAACATGTATACCAATAATTACTTTAAATGGAAATGGATTAAGCCCTCCCACCAAAAGACACAGACTGGCTGCTTGGATACAAAAACAAGACCCATACATATGCTGTCTACAAGAGTCCCACTTCAGACATAGACACACATAAAAACTGAAACTGAAAGGATGAGAAAACATACTCCATGCAAATGGAAATCAAAAGAAAGCTGGAGTGTCAATTTTCTTGTCAGACAAAACGGACTTTAAAATAAATAATATTACAATAGATAAAGGACACTACATAATGATCAAGGAACCAATCTAAGAAGATATAACAATTGCAAATAACACTGCACCCAAAATAGGAGCTTCTCAATACATAAGGCAAATGCTAACAGACATAAGGGGAAATTGACAGCAACACAATAATAGTAGGGGACTTTAAAAGCCCACTAACACCAATGGAAAAATCATCAAAGCAGAAGATTAATAAGGAAATAAAAACTTAAATGAAACCTTAAGACCAAATGGACCTAATTGATATCTTCAGAACTTTCCACCCAAATTCACAATATACTCTTTTCTCAAATGCATATGGAACATTCTACAGGATAGATCACATCTTGGGTCACAAATCAAATGTCAGTAAATCCCAAAGAAATGAAATCATATCAAACATCTTTCTGACCACTCTGCTATGAGACTAGATATCAGTTACAGGGGAAAAAAAAAAAAACCCCTGTAAAAAACACAAACACATGGAGATTAAATGATATGTTTCTAAATAACCAATGGATTATTGAAGAAAATCAAAAGGGAATAAAGAAATTCCTAGAAACAAATGACAATGAAAACATTACAATGCAAAATCTATGGGATGAAGCAAAAACAGTTCTAAGGGGGGAATTTATAGCATTACAATCCTAATTCAAGAAACAAGAAAAACATCGAATAGACAAGATAAATTTACACCTAAAACAACTGGAAAAAGAAGAAGAGAAAAACCTTAAAAGTTAGTAGAAGTAAAGAAATCATAAAGATCTGAGCAGAAATAAATGAAAAAAAAAATGAAGGAAACAATAGCAAAAATTAATAAAATAAGCTGGTTCTTTGAGAAGATAAAAAATTGTCAAACCATTAGTCAAACTCACCAAGAAAAAAAAAGGAGAAGAATGAAATTAACAAAATTAGAAATGAAGAAGGAGAAGTTACAACAGACAATGGAGAAATAAAAAGGATTATAAGAGACTACTATGAACAACTATATGCAAATAAATTGGACAACCTGGAGAAATGTACAGATTCTTAGAAAAGTTCAATCTTCCAAGACAGAACCAGGAAGAAATAGAAGCTATGAACAAGCCAACTACAAGCACTGAAATCAAAACTGTGAACAAAAATGGCCCCAAAAAACAAAAGCCCAAGACCAGATGGCTTCACAGTGAATTCTATCAAACATTTAAAGAAGAGCTAATCCCTAGCCTTCTAAAGCTCTTCCAAAAAATTGAAGAGGAAGGAACACTTCCAAACTCATTCTATGAGGCCAGTTCAGTTCAGTTCAGTCACTCAGTCGTGTCTGACTCTTTGCGACCCCATGAATTGCAGCACGCCAGGCCTCCCTGTTCATCACCATCTCCCGGAGTTCACTCAGACTCACATCCATCGAGTCCGTGATGCCATCCAGCCATCTCATCCTCAGTCGTCCCCTTCTCCTCCTGCCCCCAATCCTTCCCAGCATCAGAGTCTTTTCCAATGAGTCAACTCTTCGCATGAGGTGGCCAAAGTACTGGAGGTTCAGCTTTAGCATCATTCCTTCCAAAGAAATCCCAGGGTTGATCTCCTTCAGAATGGACCGGTTGGATCTCCTTGCAGTCCAAGGGACTCTCGTGAGTCTTCTCCAACACCACAGTTCAAAAGCATCAGTTCTTTGGTGCTCAGCCTTCTTCACAGTCCAACGCTCACATCTATACATGACCACAGGAAAAACCATAGCCTTGACTAAATGGACCTTAGTCAGCAAAGTAATGTCTCTGCTTTTGAATATACTATCTAGGTTGGTCATAACTTTTCTTCCAAGGACTAAGCGTCTTTTAATTTCATGGCTGCAGTCACCATCTGCAGTGATTTTGGAGCCCCCAAAAATAAAGTCTGACACTGTTTCCACTGTTTCCCCATCTATTTCCCATGAAGTGATGGGTCCAGAGGCCATGATCTTTGTTTTCTCAATGTTGAGCTTTAAGCCAACTTTTTCATTCTCCTCTTTCACTTTCATCAAGAGGCTCTTCAGTTCTTCTTCACTTTCTGCCATAAGGGTGGTGTCATCTGCATATCTGAGGTTATTGATATTTCTCCCAGCAATCTTCACCCTAATACCAAAACCAGACAAAGACAACACAAAAAAATAACATTGCAAGCCAACATAACTGATGAACATAGATGCAAAAATCCTAAACAAATTTCTAGCAAACAGAATCCAACAACACATTAAAAAGATAACACAGGTCCCATTTGTTTATTTTTGCTTTTATTTCCAATATTCTAGTTATCATGAGGTGGATGAAACTGGACCTTATTTTACAGAGTGAAGTAAGCCAGAAAGAAAAACACCAGTACAGTATACTAATGCATATATATGAAATTTAGAAAGATGGTAGGATGGTAACAATAACCCTGTATGCGAGACAGCAAGAGAGACACAGATATACATATAGAACAGTCTTTTGGACTCTGTGGGAGAGGGAGAGGGTGGGGTGATTTGGGAGAAAGGCATTGAAACGTCTATAATATCATATATGAAATGAATCACCAGTCCAGGTTCAACGCATGATATTGGATGCTTGGGGCTGGTACACTGGGATGACCCAGAGAGATGATATGGGGAGGGAAGAGGGACGGGAGTTCAGGATGGGGAACACGCGTATACCTGTGGGGGATTCATGTTGATGTATGGCAAAACAAATACAATATTGTAAAGTAATTAATCTCCAATTAAAATAAACATATTTTTTTTAAAAAGATAATATACCATGATCAAGCCGGGTTTATCCTAGGAATACAAGGATTCTACAATATACACGAATCAATCGATGTGATACACCATATCAACAGATTGAAATACAAAAACTATATGATAATCTCAACAGATGCAGGAAAAGCTTTTGACAAATTTCAAAACCCACTTATTTTATATATATATATATATATATATAAACTCTTCAAAAAATGGGCATAGAAGGGACATACCTCAACATACTAAGGCCATATATGATAAACCCACAGCAAACATTATTCTCAATAGTGAATAACTGAAAGCATTCCTTCTAAGATCAGGAACAAGACAAGAGTGCCCACTCTCACCACTACTATTCAACATAGTTTCGAAAATCTTAGGCATGGCAATCAGAGAAGAAAAAGAAATAAAAGGAATCCAGATTGGAATAGAAGTAAAACTCTCATTGTTTGCAGATGACATGATACTATACATAGAAAACACTAAAGATACCATCAAACAATTACTAGAGCTAATCAGTGAATTTAGCAAAGTGGCAGGATACGAAATCAATACACAAAAATCAATTGTATTACTATACACTAACAATGAAATATCAGCAAAAGAAGTTACGGAATCAGTCCCATTTGCATTGCAACAAAAAAAATAAAATACCTAAGAATAAACCTACCTAAGGAGACAAATGGGGAATCCCTGGTGGTTCAAATAGTAAAGAATCTTCCTGCAAGATCCTTGGGTTGGGAAGCTTCCCTGGAAGAGGAAATGGCAACCCACACGAGTATTCTTGCCTGGAAAATCCCATTGACAGAGGAACCTGGCAGGCTACAGTCCATGGGTTTGCAAAGAGTCAGACACGACTGAATGACTCAGCACAAATGGAATAATTATGTAAAGCAAACTACACATGCCAGGCTCATAATAATATCTCAATAAATTACATACTTAAGCTTCTCAAAAATTCATTACCATATGTGAAATAAATAGACAATGAGAATTTGCTGCCTGACTGAGGGGATTCAAACAGGGCTTCTGTAACAACCTAGAGTGGTATAATGGCTAGGGAAGAGGGAGAATATTTAAGTGGGAGCAGACATGGGTAAACCTATGGCTGATTCATGTTGATATTTGGTAGAAATCAACACAATAGTGTAAGGCAATTATTCTTCAATAGTTAGCCAGAAAGAAAAACACAAATACAGTATACTGACACATATATATGGAATTTAGAAAGATAGTAATGATGACCCTGTATGTGAGACAACAAAAGAGACACAGACAGAGAACGGACTTTTGGCCTCTGAGGGAGTAGGAGAGGGTGGGATGATTTGGGAGAATGGCATTGAAGCATATATACTATTATGTAAGAAACGAGGCGCCGGTCTATGTTCGATGCAGGATGCAGGATGCTTTGGACTGGTGTACGGGGATGATCCAGAGAGACGTTGTGGGGTGGGAGGTGGGAAGGGGATTCAGGATTGGGAGCTTGTGTACAACTGTGGTGGATTCATGTCGATGTATGGCAGAACCAATAGAGTATTGTAAAGTAAAATAAAATAAATAAATAAATAAAAAATTTTTTTTAAAAGAGTAACAAAAAAAATTTTTTAAAAGTTAATTTAAAAAATAAAGTGCCAAAGATAATATGTATTCAATTAAGGTCAATTTCATTTCCTCTATTGAAATTTTGCCTTTTTCATTACCTCCTCCATTAAGTCTATTGCACTAATTACATTATTGCTAGTCTTATCACAGATAAATTCCTAAATATCAACCTGCTTGTATAGTTGTATTCTCTCTGTTACACCTCTGCTATTGCCACAAGATAACATCCTGGGTCTTCCAATGGTCCAGCGTGAATAAGAGACATACAGAATAGATCTAAATAAAATCAATAGCTTGGAAGAAATCCAACCAAGACCTGGGTCTAACTAAATCCTAATCAACTTGTAAATGAGGTTAGGATAATAAATGATTTGTCATCTTAGGTCACTGAGTTTGGAGTGGTTTTCTATGAAGAATTGTTGTAACAAAACTTATAGCTTTACATTGTAATATTTAACATAATACACTCAACAAATATGCAATAAACTACAAAATTTAAGTAAATAACAACTTTAATCACAATACTGGTAACTGTGTACCCTCAAGTGAAAAATTATATTAGAAAAAAATTTTTTATAAGATCCTCAGGTTTTTCATTTTCAGAAACTGCTGATACAAAACCAGCAACTTGGATGGGACAAGATGGTGGAGTAGGGAGTTTTGGGGCTTGCCTCTTCCCATGGACATAAACCATAATTACAAGTACATATAGAGAAACTTCCTCTGAGAATAACATGAAGACAAATAGAGATTGTCCACAACTAAAGATATAACAGAAAATCTACAGAGACATATTATGGCCAGGCCCCATACCCACAGTGCTGCAATCCATCAGCGGGAGGGATATCACAGCCTTGAAGGTTCTTCCTAAAAACCAAAGGCTCTAAATCCTGCATTGGGCTCCTGAGCTCAGACGACTTGCCCTGGGAAGATGAGCCTCTGAGCAACTAGCTTTGAAAATCAAAGAATGTTACCTGTGGGTGAGTCAGAGAGCTATAGGAAACCAAGACTCTACTGTTGAAGGATGCATGCAAAAACTGACTTCCTTCTAGTCCCAGAAGAGAGGCAACAGTTTGAAAAATGAAGGTCATACATGCTGGAGACCCACTGACTAAGTTTAGGGTATGTTCCAGACAAGCATGGAGCTGTTGGAACTTTCTCTGCGAAAAGAGGAGCTTGTGGGCCTCAGTTTGTGTATACATATATGTTGAGGAGTTGTGGGGAGTAGCTCATCCTCTACCTAGATGGCCTGGTATAAGAGGTACCATTCTGAATCTCTTCATCTAACCTATTAGTACCATATGTCTCACCCCAGGTTCACATGCAGACCCAGCAGAATTAGCATCCCTCCAAAAAATTCAAGGAAAACTTTATAGACCAGAGAGAATGGCATGACATACTTAAATTATTGAATGGGAAAAACAAAAACAAAAACCTTGCAACCAAAATACTCTTTCTGACAAGGTTATTAGGAATTGAAGGAGAAATAAAAAGTTTCCCAGACGAGCAAAAGCTAGAGGATTTCACAACCATTAAATTGAGCTCACACACAAAAAAAGTCAAAGTGCACGTTTTAAACAGAATCAAAGACCACACTAGAAATATAAAAATTACAAAAGCAAATGTTTCCTTTGTTGGTATTGTTGTTTAGTCACTAAGTCATGTCTAACTCCTTTTGCAACCCTATGGACTATAGCTATCCAGTCTTCTCTGTCCATGGAATTTCCCAGGCAAGAATACTGAAGTGGGTTGCTATTTCCTCCTCCAGGGGAACTTCCTGACCCAAGAATCAAGCTTACGCCTCCCACATTGGCAGGAGGATTCTTTACTGCCCATATATATTCTTAGCAAAGGCAAAAATATGAGTAAAAGTACTGGATCAACAACCTATATAAATATGTTATAAAGGTTAAAAGACAAAGCTGGTAAAATCTTATATATCAACAATGATTAGTTAAGGAATACACAAAATAAAAAGATGTAAATGATGACATCAAAAACATAAAATTCTGGTGGTTAGGAATAAATATGTAGTATTTTTAAAACATGCTTAAACTTAAGCAACCATCAAATTAAATTGACAACTACATACATAGTTTGTTATATAGGAACTTCATAGTAACCCCAAACCAAAAATAAATAATGTGTGCATGCTCAGTTGTTCAATCATCTCTGACTCTTTGCAACCCCATGGAATGTAGCCCACCAGGTTCCTCTGTGCATGGAATTTTCTAGGCAAGGATAATGAAGTGGGTTGTCACGTCCTACTCCAGAAGATCTTCCTGACTTAGGGATCAAAATTGTGTTATATAGCATCTTCTGAATGGGCAGGTGAATTCTTTACCACTGAGCCACCTGGGAAGTCCCAAAACAAATAATAGATACACAAAAAATAAAGATAAAGAAATGTAAACATAATGCTAGAGAAAATCATCAAATCATAAGGGAAGAGACCAAGAGAAGAAGAAAGGATAAAAGAACAACAAAAATAACCAGAACACAATTAACAAAATGGTAATAAGTAAAAAGTTCAGTTCAGTTCAGTTCAGTGACTCAGTCATGTCCAACTCTGTGGGACCTCAGGAACGCAACACACCAGGTTTCCCTGTCCATCACCAACTCCCAGAGTTTGCTCAAACCCATGTCCACCGAGCCAGTGATGCCATCCAACCATCCATCCTCTGTCATCCCCTTCACCTCCTGCCTTCAATCTTTCCCAGCATCAGTGTCTTTTCCAGTGAGTAAGATCTTCACATCAGGTGGCCAACGTATTGCAGTTTCAGCTTCAACATCAGTCCTTCCAATGAATATTCAGGACTGATTTCCTTTAGGAAGGACTGGTTGGATCTCCTTGCAGTCCAAGGGACTCACAAGAGTCTTCCCCAACACCACAGTTGAAATGCATCAATGCTTTGGCGCTTAGCTTTCTTTATAGTCCAATTCTCACATCCATACATGACTACTGGAATTAATTTCATGGCTGTAGTCACCATCTGCAGTGACTGTTTCCCCATCTATTTGCCATAAAGTGATGGGACCGGATGCCATGACCTTTGTCTTCTGAATGTTGAGCTTTAAGCCAACTTTTTCACTCTCTTCTTTCACTTTCATCAAGAGGCTCTTTAGTTCTCCTTCACTTTCTGCCATAAGTGTGATGTCAACTGCATCTCTGAGGTTATTGATAGTTCTCCCAGCAATCTTGATTCCAGCTTGTGCTTCAACCAGCCCAGAGTTTCTCATGATGTACTCTGCATAGAAGTTAAATAAGCAGGGTGACAATATACAGCCTTGATGTACTCCTTTTCTTATTTGGAACCAATCTGTTGTTCCNTGTATTCTTGCCACCTCTTCTTAATATCTTCTGCTTCTGTTAGGTCCATACCATTTCTGTCCTTTATTGAGCCCATCTTTGCATGAAATGTTTCCTTGGTATCTCTAATTTTCTTGAAGAGATCTCTAGTCTTTCCCATTCTATTGTTTTCCTCGATCTGAGGAAGGTTTTCTTATCTCTCCTTGGTATTCTTTGGAACTCTGCATTCAAATTGGTTTATCTTTATTTTTTTTCTTCTTTGCTTTTGGCTTCTCTTCTTTTCACAGCTATTTGTAAGGCCTCCTCAGACAGCCATTTTGTTTTTCTGTATTTCTTTCTCTTGGGGATGATCTTGTTCCCTGTCTCCTATACAATGTCATGAACCTCCATCCATAGTTCATCAGACACTTTGTCTATCAGATCTAGTCCCTTAAATCTATTTCTCACTTCCACTATATAATCGTTAGGGATTTGATATAGGTCATACCTGAATGGTCTAGTGGCTTTCCCTACTTTCTTCAATTTAAGTCTGAATTTGGCAATATGGAGTTTATGATATGACCCACAGTCAGCTCACAGTCTTGCTTTTGTTGATTGTATAAAGCTTCTCCATCTTTGGCTGCAAAGAATATAATCAATCTGATTTTGGTGTTGACCATCTGGTGACATCCATGTGTAGAGTCTTCTCTTGTGTTGTTGGAAAATGGTTTTTTATGACCAATGCATTCTCTTGGCAGAACTCTATTAGCCTTTGCCCTGCTTCATTCTGTACTCCAAGGCCAAATTTGCCTGTCACTCCAGGTGTTTCTTGACTTCCTACTTGCATTCTAGTCCCCTATAATGAAAAAGACATTTTTTTTTTGGTGTTTGTTCTAAAACGTCTTGTAGGTCTTCATAGAACTGTTCAACTTCAGCTTCTTCTGCATTACTGGTCAGGGCATAGACTTAGATCACTGTGATATTGAATAGTTTGCCTTGGAAGGGAACAGAGATCATTCTGTCATTTTTGAGATTGCATCCAAGTACTGCATTTCAGACTCTTCTGTTGACCATGATGGCTACTCCATTTCTTCTAAGGGATTCTTGCCCACAGTAGTAGATATAATGGTCATCTGAGTTAAATTCACCCATTCCAGTCCATTTTAGTTCACTGTCGATGTTCACTCTTGACATCTCCTGTTTAATTACTTCCAATTTCCTTCATTCATGGACCTAACATTTAGAGGTTCTTATGCAATATTGGTCTTTATAGCACCGGACCTTGTTCCCTTCACCTGTCACATCCACAGCTGGGTGTTGTTTTTGCTTTGGCATTACCTCTTCATTCTTTCTGGAGTTATTTCTCCACTGATCTCCAGTAGTATATTGGGCACCTACCTACCTGGGGAGTTCATCTTTCAGTGTCCTATCTTCTTGCCTTTTCATGGTGTCCATGGGGTTCTCACGGTAGAAATATTGAAGTGGTTTGCCATTCCCTTCTCCAGTGGACCACATTTTGTCAGAACTCTCCACCATGGCCCATCCTTCTTGGGTGACCCTACACTTCATGGGTTAGTTTCATTGAGTTAGACAAGGCTGTGCTCCAGTAAAAAGTTATCATTGATTATTTTGAATGTAAATGAACTAAATGCTCCAATCAAAATACAGAGGATGACTTAATGTATATATTAAAAAGACACATATATATGTTGCATACAAGAGAATCACTTCAGAGTTAGTGGCACAATAGACTGAAACTGAGGGAATAAAAAAAATGATATTCTATGCAAATGAAACCAAAAAGAATTCATGGGTAGCAATACTTACATCAGAAAAAAATAAACTTTAAAGCAAAGACTGAATTAAGAGACAAATAAGGACAAAAGAGTGATACAGGGATCAATCCAAGAAGAACATATAACATTCACAAAGACATATATATGCAACATAGGAATACCAAATGCATAAGAAAATATTAACAAACATAAATGGAGATATTGCCAGTAATAGAATAATAGAGGACTTCAATAGCCTGCTTACATCAATGGTTAGATCATTTAGACAGAAAATCAATAAGGAAACATTGGCATTAAATGACACCTTTTTCCAGATGGACCTAATACATATATTAGACATTCAGTCAGAAACAACAGAATACACATTTTTGTAAGTGCATGGGACACATTCTCCAAGATAGATCACACATTAGGCAAAAAAAGAGTCTCAATAAATTTAAGAATGAAATCATATCATGTATCTCTCACCACAACTGTATAAGCCTAAAAATCAACTTCAAGAAAAAAGCTTTAAAAAAAAAAACGTAAAGTCTAAACAGTATTTTACTAAACAACCAATGGGTCACTGAAAAAAAATCAGAGGACCAAAAATGCCTGGAGACAAAAGTGGAACCATAACATTTCAAAATCAATGTGTTGAAGCAAAGGCAGTTCTAAGAGGGAAATCTACAGCAATAAAAGTCTATCTTATTTGAGAAAAATCTCAAGTAAGTAACCTAATCTTATACTTAAAAAAAGAAAAAAAACTATAAAAAAAAGAACAAACAAGTCCCAAAGTTAGAAGAAGGTAGAAAATAGTTAAATCGGATTGGACATAAATGAAATAGTTTAAAAGGTAGAAAAAAAATCAATAAATCTGAGCTAGTTCTTTGAAAAGATAAACAAAATTGATAAATATTTAGAAAGACTCATTTAAGAAATAAAGAGTAGTCCCTTTTTGTGTTTCTTATCTAAAGAATATCCTTTAGTATTTGTTGTAGCACAAAGACAGAAATATAGATCAATGGAACAAAATAGAAAGCCCAGAGATAAATCCACACACCTAT
>SJYV01047883.1:1244091-1255872 GCA_006410875.1 Neotragus pygmaeus | reverse complement strand
ATATTTTAAAAGATATCTTATTCACCAAATCACACTGACAGTTCCAGAAACAATATAACCTCTGAGTGGAGAGTAGATTCTGAGCCAGTATCATGTTAAGAGTTAAATCTAAGTGGAAAAGAGAAGAATGAAAAAGATAAACTCTTATCCAGGGACTGCAGGATGGTAGAACAGAGCTTGGGTTGATTGGGGTTTATAAGCAGAGTTTCCTCTTAGCTTTCAAAAGTCAGGAGGAGGTCAGAGGGGCAAAAGGACTTTGAAAAAATACTGCTATTAAATGGGTTGTGAGGGTGTCATCTGCCATCCAATCTTAGAACTAGGGAAGGAGCAAGCTATTCATAGAATTTCTGAGAAAAGTAGATTTTATACTGAATGATCACCTTCTTTACCTGTAGGAGAGGCGTGGCACTCTAAAGGAATTGAAGTATCCTACAATCATCTTATACTAATTGTAATATTAGTATATTTGACTCCAATGTAAATTTAATTTCTTACCATACATAGTCTTCAAACTGCAGTCCTTGACCCACAGCATCAACATCACTTAGGAAATTGTGAGAAATACAATGATTGACCCCACCACAAACATACTAATCAGAAAACATAGGGGTGTAGCCAGGAATCTGTTTTTTTAACAAGCTCTCTCGATGAACCTGATGCATCTGAGAACCACTGCAGTACACCAAAATGCATCAAATACTCATGGAAAGCCTCAGGTTCTTAGGAAACAAAGACAAAACAAGACTGCCCTAATGCCAGAAGTGTTATAGGGGTTCAAAGGGAGAAAATATAAAAAATATTTTAACAATTATTTTTATTAATTGACTGTTTACTATATGTCGGTTGTATTTGGGAAACCATATAATCTCATTTGATAGGTGAGGAAATGGAAGTGCAGTGACAAAATATAAGTTGCCTAACTTTATATAATTGATAAGTGATAGGAATCAGAATCCTTATTCTTTGTTTCATATTGAAATGGCATAGGTAGATATACTATCTGACCAGGGCACAACTTAAACATCCTCACTGTACGTGACAGTTTTAGGTTATGCAGAAATGATGATGTCATATAATGGATTAATTTCTTCTCCACATCATCTACTTTATTTGTGAGAATTTGAAGCAATGTTTGACTTCAGAGCTAAGGATTAAAATGAAATTATACTGCTTCTAGTTCAAAAAAATTTGAAAAACTTTCATAGAAAATGTAATGTTTGAAAATGGGAATTTTTATAGGTAAGGTCTTTCAGACTTCAGACAAGCACTCTTTCTTAATTGTCAGATTATTTCCACACAAAAGAAAGATATATTCTTTAAAAGAAATGAAAGCCTAAATAATCAGGTAGCTTTAAGTGAAATAAATAAAGTTAAAACTTAATATTATGGATCAGGTTGTTAGGATTTTTAACTTATCCCTAATTCTCAAACGTCATTAAAAAAATCTATGACTTTTTAAAGGATGCATTGATTATATTAAATATAATACTAATCTTTACATCTTCACTGATAGCTCCATTGGTAAAGAATCCACCTGCAATGCAGGAGATCCCAATTTGATTCCTGGGTTCAGAAGATCCACTGGAGAAGGGACAGGCTACTCACTTCAGTATTCTGGCCTGGAGAATTCCATGGCCTGTATAGTCCATGGGGTCACAGATACAACTTTTCACTTTCACTTAACTAGCTTTTACTTACATTATTTCACAATATAAGTGCAGTTGTGTACCATTGTAACAGTATATCTTTTAGTTAATATTTTAAATTATATGTTTATCATTTGAGAATTTCCTTGAATACCTGAAAACAGAAATGTTCTTAGTTATATTCATTGTATGCTATAATGTATTTAGATGCACTCTATCAGAATAAAAAAAATTTTCAAACTATTAATTTGGAACTTGTCATATTTATAAAAATATTTATCACAAATGGATAAATAAAATGTATATTTCTATAGGGAGTTATATAAAATGAATTATAAAGGTTGTGTCTACCTCTTGTCCAGGAATCTAATAATAATTGACTTATTATAGCTTTAGAAGCTATTCTGAATCTGGATCATTTTTGTGAGTCTAATTTCCCTGGAATATCTTCTTCTGACCTATGGTTCTTATTTCCTACTACTTTGTGTTAATGTCTTTACCTGCTAATATTTTACGTAAAGATTGATTCTCCAGAAATATAGTCTTCAATATGTGTTTTGATTGAACACTGCTGCCTTCTATTTCTCTAACTCAACATTCTACTTTGCTCTTTTTTTATTTCTGTTTTTCTGACTGGATAATTTTAAATGACCTATGTTTAAGTTCACTGATTCTTTCTTTTGCTTGAGTAACTCTGTTAGTGAAGCTCTCTATTGAATTTTTCAGTTCAGTTATTGTATTCTTCAACTCCAGAATTCTGTTTAGTTTTCATAGTTTCTCTTTTGTTGATATTCTCATTCTGTTGATGTATCATTTTATTGATTTTGTTGTCTATCTGCACTCTGTTGTAACTTACTAAGCTTCCTTAAGACAATTATTTTGAATTTTGGTCAGGCAATTGATAGATCTCCATTTCTTTAGGGTAGAATGCTATGGATAAATTTTTCCTGATTCTTTATGTTTGTTGTGGCTTTGCATTGGTGTATGTTCATGTGAAGAAGCCATCTGTTCTAGTTTTTATGAACTGACTTTGCAGGGAAAGATTTTTACCAAATCAGCTGGCTAGAGATTGTGGGAGTCTCTCAAACCCTTTTTTTTAATGGCTATGTATGTTCCACTCCTCTCTCACCCTTCTCAGGGAGAATTCTCAGGATTAGCCACCTTCTCTAGATTTCACAGAGCCATGTTTGATGCTAAGAACCATCTGCTCCCTTTCCCTTGGGCAGTACACTAGATTAAGTGTAAATTCTACTTTTCTCTTTCCTGCCTGAACTAGAAAACTCAGTATTGTGCATCTTCTTTCTATTCCACTATCTGAGCCAGCTGCTAAGATCACGATGACTGTTGAAGCTCATAGCCCTTCTACATTGGTGCATCCTCCATTAAACTTGAAACCGGTGTTACTGTGACATCCAAGAAAATGGCAAAGCTGTTAAAACAATCCTTAGACAAAAATTTGCCTATGTTTAGCACATGACCAGAGAAGGCAATGGCACCCCACTCCAGTACTCTTGCCTGGAAAATCCCATGGACAGAGGAGCTTGGTGGGCTGCAGTCCATGGGGTTGCTACGAGTCGGACACGACTGAGCAAATTCACTTTCACTTTTCACTTTCATGCATTGGAGAAGGAAATGGCAATCCACTCCAGTATTCTTGCCTGGAGAATCCCAGGGACGGGGGAGCCTGGCAGGCTGCCATCTATGGGGCCGCACAGAGTCGGACATGACTGAAGCGACTTAGCAGCAGCAGCAGCAGCACATAACACTTCCTTTTTTATATCATTAAATATCTTCAAACCATAATAGCTCAAGATCTAGCTATTTAATCACCTCATGGCGAATATCATGAGCTGCTTAATAAACAGTTATTGACTATTAGTTTATGTACACTATATCCTTTTCATAATATTATAGGACTTTAGTTATAAAGAGATTTTGGTCAAATTTCTATGTTTGCAGATAAGTGCTTATATACTTCTATCTTTCAAAAGTCATGTTTCAATTGGTGCTTCATTTGTTATTAACATATGAATATTTAGTTGTTAAAATGACTGTATTTATATATATATTTTTTTAAATGAGTACATTCGAGGTGAAATTTTTTTTCTTTACCTTTAAAGTGCAATTTTTCAGTCCCAAGAGAAGAACCCATTGATAGCACAGTATTACCATCATTTTATAGCAGTTTCTAAACTGGCATTTATCATATATCTAAAGAAAATAACCATTCTGAAAATGAGTGAATTCACTGAAATGAATTCTGAAAATGAGTGTTTTAGCCACTCAGTGTTATGCCAGAATTAGCATTCAAAGGATTCAACTGGAGTGTAGGAATACTATAGGAAGCAACAGCTGTTTCTCCTCTCTGTTAATGACTACAGTAGACACTAAACTTCAGGAAATAGTATGGTTTTCTTAAAATGACTATGGGTTTTGTAAACACAAAAGCCTGGGATCATATCCTATTTCTGCCTTTTACTGGCTAGGGAAACTTCAGTAAATTGTTCAGCTTCTATGAGTTTAGTTTTCCCACTTGTCAAATAAATAAGTTGCAAGTTGTTGAGAGAATTCACTGAGGCAATGAAGATACAATACCTACCTGTAAATTTCTCAGTTTCTTACAATCACCTTTATTTCCATGGCATCACACTTTACAAAGAAATGGTCCAAGACTACTAGAGAGTGACTTCTTAAAGCCAGTAGCTCTGGAATCAGAATGTCTGCATCAGAATCCCAAGACCAAGTCTCACTGGCCCTATTATTCTGTGCTCACCTCCTAGGACTCTGAGAATTACAGGAGAACACACAGAAGTAAAGGAGAAGGCAATGGCAACCCACTTCAGTACTCTTGCCTGGAAAACCCCATGGGTGGAGGAGCCTGGTAGGCTGCAGTCCATGGGGTCGCGAAGAGTCGGGCATGACTAAGCGACTTCATTTTCACTTTTCTCTTTCATGCATTGGAGAAGGAAATGGCAACCCACTCCAGCGTTCTTGCCTGGAGAATCCCAGGGAAGGAGGAGCCTAGTGGGCTGCCGTCTATGGGGTCGCACAGAGTCGGATATAACTGAAGTGACTTAGCAGCAGCACACAGGTTTAGTGCAAAATCGACACAACTGGCACACAATGATCCAATATTCAGATTTGTCATCATTGCAACCTTCATGTCTGGGCCAAAACATTTCACCTGTCTTATGGCTTTAGTGGACTAAATATAGTTGCTTTTATTTCTTTTAAATGATTTATTTTGTATATTTATTATTATTATTTTTAAAATATAAATTTATTTATTTTAATTGGAGGTTAATTACTTTACAAGATTGTATTGGTTTTGCCATACATCAACATGAATTTGTCACGGGTGTACACGTGTTCCCCATTCTGAACCCTCCTCCCTCCTCTCTCCCCGTACGATCCCTCTGGATCATCCCAGTGCACCAGCCCGAAGCATCCAGTATAATGCATCGAACCTGGACTGGCGATTCATTTCATATATGATATTATACATGTTTCAATGCCATTCTCCCAAATCATCCNTTAATTACTTTACAATATTGTATTGGTTTTGCCATACATCAACATGAATTTGTCACGGGTGTACACGTGTTCCCCATTCTGAACCCTCCTCCCTCCTCTCTCCCCGTACGATCCCTCTGGATCATCCCAGTGCACCAGCCCGAAGCATCCAGTATAATGCATCGAACCTGGACTGGCGATTCATTTCATATATGATATTATACATGTTTCAATGCCATTCTCCCAAATCATCCTACCCTCTCCCTCTCCCACAGAGTCCAAAAGACTGTTCTATACATCTGTGTCTCTTTTTCTGTCTCGCATACAGGGTTATTGTTACTATCTTTCCAAATTCCATATATATGCACTAGTATACTGTATTGGTGTTTTTCTTTCTGGCTTACTTCACTCTGTATAATAGGCTCCAGTTTCATCCACCTCATTAGAACTGATTCAAATGTATTATTTTTAATGGCTGCGTAATACTCCATTGCGTATATGTACCACAGCTTTCTTATCCATTCATCTGCTGATGGACATCAAGGTTGCTTCCATGTCTTGGCTATTATAAACAATGCTGCAAAGAACATTGGGGTACACGTGTCTCTTTCAATTCTAATTTCCTCAGTGTGTATAGTTGCTTTATTGTTATGTATTCACAATGTTGATTCTCAAAAGTGGTCTATGAGAGTCATTGTTAACAAAGATAGCTTTGTTAAGAGGATTATTTCACCTGAAACCATTATTTGGCAAGTCTTACATCTTCTTATCCTCAAAACCTATAGTTTAAAAAGGTGTAGGTTACAAAAGACACTAGATATTTGACTGGTCAGAATTCTCATTAAAATAATAATTTTCAGCATGTCACTTTTTGGTATAGGTAGCATGCCTCTCTTCTTTATTTCTGTCTTTCTTCCTTCCTTCCTCCTTTCCTACTTGCCTCCTTTATTTACATATCCACTTACCAAGGTCCAGCCTCAGCAGAGTCCAGGGATATCCTCAGGATGGACGACGTTGGTGAATGAAGAAAGATAGAGAAAGAGATAAGGAATGAGGCACGGGGTGACCAAGCTTCTTTGGTAAGCGAGGCCTCTTTATTCTTTTTGGGGCTTTTATACCCTGAGTTATACATACAGCAAGGTGAAAAATGCAGCGTCAACTCAACATCCCATCAGTAATAACTTTTATCAATACCAGGTTCTTTTCTGCAAGAGTCTTATTTTTGTACATCATCTTCTGTCCTGGAGGCCTGTTGATATTCCATGACCTCCTTTTGATAAATGTTGGTCAGTCAGAACAATAATCTTCCTTTAAAGTGTTTCTTCTTAAATTCTTAGCCTGCATCACCCTTAAAGTACAGAGCTACATTTTTATGGAGCAAAGATTCAGCAGGTTACAGCAAAGAAAGAACTTATTAACTCAAAGTCTAATGTTGCTAATGTTAAGGCTGATGCTTGTAATTTCTATATCTTAACTATATGCACTCCCGGGAACACAATGGATAAGGGATGTTAGAACTTGGCAGCAAGCATAGGCTCAACAATGTTGCAAGAGTCTGGATAAATCTGCAAAGTAAGTTAGAATGCTAGCAGAGGGTTTGAAACACTCCTTTCATGCCCAGGAGATTAATTAAATAAAGCCCTAAGTTAACTCTTTTGGTCAGGGACAGACCCCTGCTAATGTTAGATGAGCTGGTGAAAGACATAAAATAGCAAGACAGAATCTGGTTTGGGGGTAGATGCTCGAGCAGGTCCAGGGGGTCCATCGAGTCCTGAGGCCTTGCTCATCAGGACTCTTCCACATGACCTTGTCATGGGTTGGATGGCCCAGGGATTCCCTTGAGTCCTGCATGATCTTGTCATGGGTGGGATCTCCCATGCTGGCTCCTAGCATCCACTCATTTATTTAACAAGCTCATTCATGTGAGCTCTGGAGTGGGATGTCCAGGGTTTGAATCCTGGCAGCAACTTAATTAATTTGATGTCCCTGTATAAGCTATTTAACCTCTCAGCCTCAAATCTCCTTCTGTCAACATTAGATAATATGAGCATCTATTGCCAAGGAACAACTAAATGAGATAGTGCAAATCCCTTGCACAGAGCTTGACATAAAAGTTCAGGAAATTTTAGCTGTTATACGTACTAGTTTCTTATTAAATGAGTTAATTATTCCTCCTTCTTGTCCTCTTTCTTTTCCTTTCACTACCTCTGCCACTACCTCCCAGCACTGCACCAGAGGCTGGCTCTGCACTGACTGAAACAAACAAAAAAAAATTATTCTCTCTGTCTTTATGGAATGCACAATTTGTGAATAAACACATAGTATATGGAGAAACCGAATTGTAAATAGAAGATTATAATTTTTGATAACTATTTGAAGGAAAAACACTTTGGGGATTAACTGGATGGGGTCCACTGATGTTTGTGAAGCTTCTCTCTACTTCTGTGGAAGTTGTGTTTTAGTCAAGATCTGAAGAGAAGGCACAAATATTTTTTAAAAAGAAGAAGAAGAGTTTGGATGTGTAAGGCAGTGAGAGCAACTTTAGTAGATGGAAAGAGAGAAGAGTGTTAGGTCTTAGACAATGCAGGATTCATAGGTAAGAAAAAATGTTAGATTCTATTTGAATATTTATTTGAAGCATTTATCCTTATTCTTGGAAGGGCTGGGAGCCTCTGTTGTTAATATTATAGATTTTATTCTTTTTTTAATAGTCTTTAAACCTACTGAAGTGTTTATAGGACATTCTGCTATACTGAACATGTACAAAATACAATATCTGTCACAAGAAAATAAAAATATACCAAATATCAAATTTTGTGCAATGCAAATATCAAATTGACAATGTTAAAATCTTCAAATTGTTTATCAGTTAAGATTTTAATTTACTAAAGCTGTTTTCTTTATTCTGTAGGCTTTGTTCACAGATGGGAATATTTAAATCATGGAGTTAACATAAAGTGATAAAAGAAAAAAATCTTGGTGTTATGATATATCCAGCAAGCCAGAACTGTGCAAATTCACCAATTAAATTTGACAACTCCTTAAAAGATTCAATCCCACAGATGCAATATGACAACCCCAAAGTGGGAACAGTACATGAAACACTGCATCCTGCTCATTCACCTAGCTGTTCTTTCTTACAGCTACACAATCAGAATTGCATTGAAGGAGTAGAGAGTGGAAAATTCAGTTAGTACACAGACATCAGATGTAAAACCTTGTCTTTGTCACTCAGAGGATGCAAACAAACAAACAAACAAAAATCACTGGATCTTAATGACTTCTTACTGCACTGTTTTTATTTCTTCTTGCCATTTTCTTATTTATGCTAAAATGTGACAGCAATGAGTCAACCTCTTTCGAATGATTTAGCAAATTGCTATGTTTCTTTGTTTCTGAAAATAATTTCCTAAAATGGAATTAAAAAAAAACATAATTGTGTTTTGCTATTACCAGACAATAATCTCTGTATTTGAAAAGCTCTTTAATTTAGCCCTAGGGCTTAAATTAAACTTTCTGCTAGCAGAGGTTTTACATTCTCTTCAGGTAGACACGTTGTTCAGGGCTGTGATTAATTGGGCAAGCCTGATTCCTTATATTTAGAGCCCACTTGTAAGCAGAAGTGAGAAATGAATTGTGCCAAGAGCCTTCAGTTCTATTTTTATTAATACAGCAGATTACATAGATCATGAAAACAATCTTCTAATTTATAAGAGTCAATCTAATGTCTTGTTAAACAAGAGTTATTATTATTGAGCTTAGACTATTGAAGTGTGTTATACCAGAGGGCCACTTCCCACATTGAAGAATACTGCTGTGAACACTAGCATGTTAACCACATGCTAATGGGCTCTCGGCAGCCTGATAAGTTATTGATTATCTCAGCTGGCATAATTCGTATCAGGAAGAGACAGCGTAGTTAACTGGAATTTAAGTTCTTCCTTTTTGCAACTTGAAACAGACTCGGATGCTCATCAGTCACTTTATTCAGGGCCATGGTAACAGACAGGAGGCTTTGTCCATAGGTGGATGGGTCTTTTCAGAAAGGAGCAGTGCTGAGCTCCATTAAACTCTGGCCCAGAAAATTTCAACTATTATACCTGTTAATCTAAACAGTAACTGAAATGCCAGATGAAAGAGCGATTCAAAGCCACTTGCCGTTGTTCTCTTGCTAATGTGAATGACAAAATTATCCTGAATTTTATATTTTGTTCATTTTTACCAAGGGGAAAATAAAATGGATAAGGATAAAGAATATATGTGATTATAAAAGGCTATGCTTAGAAGAAGTATTCACGTGGTAATAGTCAATCATATTATTTTAAAGCATTTTTATAGAAAAGAGTTTCCATTATGAATAACATTTAAACATATGCAGAAAGTAATTTTCCAGAGGACTTTCCCCACACAAAGTTGTGATCAGTGTGGTTTGTTATGTTCACTGAAAACTGGAACCCTTACGACGTGTGCTTCAGCTGACACCTTTCTCCTAACATTACAGCTTTTTATAATGGGAAGAGAAATGCACGTTGAAAATTGTAAAGAGGTAATAAAATAGCTTTTAAATAAGAAATATATTATTGTGAAGTAATGTAGGCATTCTAAATTGGCACGACTTCATGACACATAGCTACGTCTATTCATTTGTGGAAGTGTTTGAAAATTGCACAAAAGGGCTTGGTTTCATGTTTTGGAAGAATGGTTCAGCTTAGTGTGACAGTTTGTTAAAAGAAGAATAGTAAGAGGAAAGAGAATTTCTGTTCTCTTGGTGAATAATTCACCTTTTAATAGGTTTTCTCCACACATACTTAAAGTATGTAATATTTTGCCAAGTAGAGGATCACATTTCAGTTGTAGCCACTTGTGACAGCTGGGTAAACAAAGTCACACCTGGCATTATTCACTAATTCCGGCCAAATGGGGCTTGCTCAATTATTTGGATCAGAAACATTTTTCCTTTCATCTGCTGCTGCTGCTGCTGCTAAATCAATTCAGTCGTGTCCGACTCTGGGTGACTCCATAGACGGCAGTCCACCAGGCTCCTACACCCCTGGGATTCTCCAGGCAAGAACACTGGAGTGGGTTACCATTTTCTTCTCCGATGCATGAAAGTGAAAAGTGAAAGTGAAGTCACTCAGTCATGTCTGATTCATAATGATAATAGCAGCCACAAAAATTCTTATGGAATATGTGAATTGTTAAAGTGGCAACCTATCTAAAATAATGAGCCACTTAAAGTAAAACAGTATATTGATTAAGAGTTTGGGCTTAGAAGTTGGAAATGCCTGTGTCAAATACCAGCCTTGTGGTCTTAGGCAAGGTAATTAAGTTCCATAATATACCACCCCACCCTCAATTTGTTCAACAATAACATGGGACTGAAATACCTATGTGATATAAGTTGTTTTAAGAATTAAAGGAGATACTGCATGTAAAGTGCTTAACAAGGCATTTAGCATGGATTAAGCACATAATTATATTTATATTACCTGGTCCAATGTCCTTGAATTAACAGTAGAACTGGACAAAGTACTTGTGCTTAATAATAATTAACTTTATAAATAAAAACATGATTAACAGCAACATTAGAACTACAAACAGACCTTTTAGAACTAAGTTTCATTTTGTGTTGTTCTACCAAGAAAATGTGAAATCAAGCTGTTCTCACTGATATAAGTATATTGAAGATTTTTTAAATTGAAGGATAATTGCTTCATAGAATTGTATTGGTTTCTGTCAAACACGTCCACAAATGAATAGACGTAGCAATGTGTCTTGAAGTCTTGCCAATTTAGAATGCTTACATTACTTCACAATAATATTTTTTTATTTAAAAGCTATTTTATTGCCTCTTTACAATTTTCAACGTGCATTTCTCTTCTCATTATAAAAAGCTGTAATGTTAGGAGAAAGGGGTCAGCTGAAGCACACACCAGACCTCCCTGTCCATCACCAACTCCTGGAGTCCACCCAAACTCATGTCCATTGATTCGGTGATGCCATCCAACCATCTCATCCTCTGTTGCCCCCTTCTCCTCCTGCCCTCGATCTTTCTGGGTCTTTTCAAATGAGTCAGCTCTTCGCATCAGGTGACCAAAGTATTGGAGTTTCAGCTTCAACATGAGTCCTTCCAATGAACGCCCAGGACTGGTCTCCTTTAGAATGGACTAGTTGGATCTTCTTTCAGTCCAAGGGACTCTCAAGAGTCTTCTCCAACACCACAGTTCAAAAGCATCAGTTCTTCAGTGCTCAGCTTTCTTCACAGTCCAACTCTCACATCCATACATAACTACTGGAAAAACCATAGCCTTGACTAGACAGACCATTGTTGGCAAAGCAATGTCTCCACTTTTTGATATGCTGTCTAGGTTGGTCATAACTTTCTTTCCAAGAAGTAAGGGTCTTTTAATTTCAAGGCAGTCACCATCAGCAGTGATTTTGGAAACCAAGAAAATAAAGTCAGTCACTGTTTCCACTGTTTCCCCATCTATATGCCATGAAGTGATGGGACTGGATGCCATGATCTTCGTTTTCTGAATGTTGAACTTTAAGCCAAAATTTTTACTCTCCTCATTCACTTTCATCAAAAGGCTCTTTAGTTCTTCTTCACTTTCTGCCATAA
>SJYV01047883.1:1163107-1243534 GCA_006410875.1 Neotragus pygmaeus | reverse complement strand
ATGTGAGAGTTGGACTATAACGAAAGCTGAGCACCGAAGAACTGATGCTTTTGAACTGTGGTGTTGGAGAAGACTCTTGAGAGTCCCTTGGATTGCAAGGAGGTCCAACCAGTCCATCCTAAAGGAGATCAGTCCTGGGTGTTCATTGGAAGGACTGATGCTGAAGGTGAAGCTCAAATACTTTGGCCGCCTGATGTGAAGAGCTGACTCCTTGGAAAAGATGCTGATGCTGGGAAAGATTGAAGGCAGGAGGAGAAGAGGATAACAGAGGATGAGATGGTTGGATGGCATCACCAACTCAATGGACATGGGTTTGGGTGGACTCCAGGAGTTGGTGATGGACAGGGAGGCCTGGCATGCTGCAGTCCCTGGGGTTGCAAAGAGTTGGACATGACTGAGTGACTGAACTGAACTAAACTGATAAAGTATACGGTGCTGGAAAAATGTGTCCAAATGTAAGGGCACAGGAGTTGGTCCCATATTGGCCTGCATTTGAGGCCCATCTCTGCCATTACTATTTACACTGACCAATCACAAACCCTTTATATATGTCAATACCCTCATCTGAAAGGCAGGAAAGGAATATCTACTCTTCACTGGTTCTTGTGAACATTAAGCAAAGTATTCACTTTCAAGTATCCAAGTGAGGTAAAACCACAATCTGCTGCTATAAATATCTCAAAGTGGTTGCTTTAACTAGAAATCTTGATGTAGACAACCTCTTATCCCTACCAAGACCTTCTAGAAACTGTCTGGTATGCGTGAGCACCTGCATGCCTGCTAAGTCACTTCAGTCCTGTCCAACCCTTTGTGACCTGATGGACTATAGCCCGCCAGGCTCCTCTGTCCATGGGATTCTCTACAGAAGAACACTGGAGGTTGCCATGCCCTCCTCCAGGGGGTCTTCCCCATCCAGGGATTGAACACACATCTCTTATGTCCCCTGAATTGGCAGGCAGGTTCTTTACCACTGAGCCACCAAAGAAATCATGGATCTACCCAAATGAGGGGAAAATGAAAAAAAAATTCCAAAGTAAGTGGAGGAGGAGAGAAATAGGAGAATGGTTAAATAAATAAATAGGAAAAAAAAAGCTCAACCTAGAAAGATACCTAATACAACAAAATAAAAGAGGATTTACAGAACTGTTCAAGCACTAGATCTGCTTCACTAGAACACAATTTTTTTAAAATAATAGTCCAAAGCCANTTTTCTAAATTTGCTGACATATTGAGTGCAGCACTTTCACAACATCATCTTTCAGGATTTGAAAGAGCTCCACTGGAATCCCATCACGTCCACTAGCTTTGTTCATAGTGATGCTTCCTAAGGCCCACTTGTCTTCACATTCCAGGATGTCTGGCTCTAGATGAGTGGTCACACCATCATGATCATCTGGGTCATGAAGATCTTTTTTTGTACAGTTCTGTGTATTCTTGCCAACTCTTAATATCTTCTGCTTCTGTTAGGTCCTTACAATTTCTGTCCTTTATCAAGTCCATCTTTTAAGGAAATTTTCTCTTGGTATGTCTAATTTTCTTGAAGAGATCTCTAGTCTTTCCCATTCTATTGTTTTCCTCTATTTCTTTGCACTGAAGTCTGAGGAAGGCTTTCTTATCTCTCCTTGCTATTCTTTGGAACTCTGCATTCATATGGGTATATCTTTGCTTTTTCTCCTTTGTTTTTCACTTCTCTTCTTTTCACAGCTTTTTGTAAGTTCTCCTCAGATAGCCTTTTTGCTTTTTTGCTTTTTTTTTTCTTGGGGATGATCTTGATCCCTGTCTCTTATACAATGTCACTAACTCCATCCATTATCATCTGGCACTCTATCTATCAGATCTAGTCCCTTAAATCTATTTCTCACTTCCACTGTAAAATCATAAGGGCTGAAGTACTTATTCCAATAGCTTGTCCCTCACTTTCACAAACCAAGGGATTACTGTTAATAGAACTCAAGATATATTGAGTACCACTTAAAATGGTATATTTAGCTACTTTATTTTTATACTGTTCAACTTTATTCAGTATCCACTCCCATACTCCTTTTATTCACTGGCATAGACATATAAGTCCAATTTTAAAATCTAAACACTTTGTCTAAAATTTTGATCTTAATAATTTCTGAACCTATATTAAATGCACTCTATTTCTTCATGCTCACTCATCCTCTTTGATACTAGAAGGCAACGGTACCCCATTCCAGTACTCTTGCCTGGAAAATCCCATGGATGGAGGAGCCTGGTAGGCTGCAGTCCATGCTAAGGTTCAGACACAACTGAGAGATTTCCCTTTCACTTTTCACTTTCATGCATTGGAGAAGGAAATGTCAACCCACTCCAGTGTTCTTGCCTGGAGAATCCCAGGAACAGGGGAGCCTGCTGGGCTGCCGTCTATGGGGTTGCACAAGGTCAGACACGACTGAAGTGACTTAGCAGCAGCAGCAATATGGTTAGACTTTGTTTAAATGTAGAAGTTAAGCAATATTTATTGGCGACTTACTTCCCTGCAAAAATCAGAATTAATTTAGCTGGTATTCCGTTTTAAGAGGACCAACAGGAGGAACAATAGGAGATAAGCTGAATTTTCAAATAGCTACAAAATCTTCTTCAGATCAACCATTTTCTAAAATAGCAGGAAATTAAAAAATGAGAGATTTTAATTCAATAAAATTGGCATGCACCAATGGTTAAGAGCTTAAGACATTTCATTAATAAGAGATAAATTTAAGTACTATCCATAGAAACTTTAGCAAATTTTATTAAAGTGCAGACTTCTAATCTATAAAAGAGGAATACCAAGTGACTTGTCCACAGTATTTTGGCTTTCATTTCTCTCCTTTCTTCTGTGTGGAGTTAAGCAGACTTAGGACTTCATTACTATTAGTTCTGTGGATTTGGACAAATTACATAATCTATTTTAGGCTCACAGTTCATAAAAAGTTGTTGTTAGAAGTAATGAAATAATGTAAATAAAACCTCTAATGCAGTAACTAGAAAATTATGGCCCCCAAGTCAAATCTTTCCAGCTACTTATTTTTATAAATATAGTTTTACTGGAACATAGCATACATTTGTGTTAAAATGGCAGAGTTGAGTATAAGGCAGAGCCCATATGGCCCATAAAGTCTAAAATATTTACTATCTGACCCTTTAGAGGAAAAGTTTTTCAACCACTGCTTTAATGCAATGCCTAACATGATTATTTATTTTTCTTCTCTTCTTTACTTCCTTCCTTTATTCCTTCCTTGCTGTCTTTCTCTCCTCTTCTCTCTCTAATCCTTTCTTCCTTCATCTCTCTCACCATTTCTTTTTTTCCTTCCTTCACTCCTTCTGGGGAAAAAAAAAAAATGCATTGCCCACCATGTGAGCCAAGCTCTAAGCTAAATTCTCAATATGTCAATAAAACCCAATTTCTACAATGTAGTGGTAGATAGACAAGTAAAAGACAAGTAGAATACAGTAAGTGTTGTGATGAAATAACTGCATATAGATAGGTCTCCTAACCAGGGCCCAGGAAATTAGGGAAGGCTTCCTGGAGCAAAAGATCTGCAAGGTTAAATCTGGAAAATAAGTGGGCTTTAGTAATTAAGGAGCAAAAGAGGAGAACAATGTTCCAGCAATCAGTATAATAATTGCAAAAGCATGATCACAGACAACACTCCTTTCCAGAACTTTAAATAGTTTAGTGTTGGGTGTTTCATGCAAAAGAGTGCAGAAAAATGCAGCTAGACAGCTGAACAGGGATCAGATTATGCACTGACTAATAAGCCATGGTCCAGAAAAATGAATTGATTATACTAAAAATAGTGTGGAGGGTTTTTGCACCAAAGATAATCAAATTAGTCATTAAAAATATTAAGTGGTTGCAGTTTGAGAAAGTGGATAAAGGCAAATACTGTTGACATGGAGACAAATTTGATTATTTGAAACACTCTGAAAAAGTACACAAATTTAATGGAATTAATGTTTAGATGTGGTTTTCTAGGAATTTCATAGTATTGTATAACAGACTCAGGAATTATCAAATCCTGTACTTCTGGAGAAGTTGCATAGAAGAAAATGCCAAATTGGAAATAAAAATACAAAATTATTATTACTAGCATATGCAAGTGTCTCATAAACCTAGAGTATAACAAATTTAATCTCATATTTTAGATGTGTACTAGGCTTCAGGAACCATTCTAAGCATTGGATATATAGCAATGCATAAAACATTACAAGTTGTGCTATGTTCTAAGAAAGAAAAGAACTAGGTGTAGGGTAGAATCAGAGTGGAAACTCTGCATGTCTTTTCTAGACCAAGGTATTCCATAGAAGGTGTGATATATACAATATGTCTTTATCCTTATGCTATCTAGATGCAGATAAAAAAATTCTCAAAAGATGGAAAATCCTTTGAATCAGAAAAAAGTTCTGAGCCTCTGAAGCACCTGATAGAGGAAATCTTCCACTGCCTACTGGGGAACTCTTTTTAACTTTACATAAATGGTAAATAAACTTCTATGTTATTTGAATCATTATATATGTGGGAGGACTATTTGTTATAGCAATTAGTTTTATTCTTAATAATAAAAAATTGAATCTTGAATTGTCATCATCATAACTAAATATAATATTTGTTGCACTGTTTCAGCAGTCCAATAAAATTGATGTGACAGATAAAACATAACAGGCTAGAAAACTCAATATCTGATTTTCGAGCAAGACATTAAGTAAGACTATAACTTGGAATCATTTCAAAAGTCCATCAAAATGCCTCTCAATTCAGAAAAAGTCAAAATATTAGTACATAGCAATTGTTATTTGCTGTGTATAGCAAGATTTTGGAAAAAAAAAAAAGTTTAGGGGAAAAGATTTAACTAGTTTTCAAGGAGAACTGAAAGGGGCTCTGGGCAGCTCCATGTGACGCTAGTGGTAAAGAACCTTCCTCTCGCCACAGGAGACATAAAAGATGTGGGATCAATTACTGGGTCAGGAAATTTCCCTGGAGAAGAGCATGGCAACCAATTCCAGTATTCTTGCCTGGAGAAACCTATGGACAGAGGAGCCTGGTTGGCTACAGCCTAAAGTATCACAGTCAGACAAAACTGAAACAAGTTAACATTCAGGCAACTCATAGGCAGTACTGATTTTTCCATCTATTCTCCTTATCTCCCTTCTTTCTTTTTGCTTTTACCAGTAGAATGTTATTTCATGTAATAATGAATCTCATTCTCACTGTTAGATCAGAGTAGGGCTGGCATGGAATTAGAGACACAAATTGAAAGAGGATTTCAATAATAAAGACTAAGGAAACTGATCACTTAAAATAAGTGGCTATAGAAGAGGGAATAAATATTTTAATATACATTAAGGAGATAAATTCTATACTTCAAGACCCTTGGGTTAATTAAAAATGGAAACAGAAGAAGGGATCAAAAATCAAAAGGATTATTGCCAAGATTCTCATGAGCACTGGACTATTGGTGGCGACACTTGCTTAGGGGGAAAAAGAGAGAGCAGCACAAAATTATGAAAGAAAATTGAGAGTTCAATTTTGTTTCTATATATCTTAAATTCCCTGGAGTTCAAACGCAACCATGTTACAGTGCTACATGCCAAAGCGTTTGATTGTGTGGATCACCACAAACTGTGGAAAATTCTTCAAGAGACAGGGATACCAGAATACCTTATCTGCCTCCTGAGAAATCTGTGTACAGGTCAAGAAGCAACAGTTAGAACTGGACATGGAACAGACTGGTTCCAAATAGGGAAAGGAGTACATCAAGGTTGCATATTGTCATCCTGCTTATTTAACTTTTATGCAGGGTACATCATGAGAAATGCTAGACTGATGAAGCACAAGCTGGAATCAAGATTTCCAGGAGAAATATCAGTAACCTCAGATATGCAGATGACTACCCATATGGCAAAAAATGAAGAACTAAAGAGCCTCTTGATGAAAGTGAAAGAGGAGAGTGAAAAAGTTGACTTAATGCTCAACATTCAAAAGACTAAGAACATGGCACCTGGTCCAATCACTTCATGCAAGTAGATGGGGAAACAATGAAAACAGTGATAGACTTTTTAATTTTTGGCTCCAAAATCACTGCTGATGGTGACTGCAGCCATGAAACTAAAAGATGCTTGCTCCTTGGAAGAAAAGTTATGACTAATCTAGACAGCATATTAAAAGCAGAGACATTACTTTGCCAACAAAGTTCTGTCTAGTCAAAGCTATGATTTTTCCAGTAGTCACATATGGATGTGAGAGTTGGACTGTGAAGAAAGCTGAGCGCCGAAGAATTGATGCTTTTGAACTGTGGTGCTGGAGAAGACTCTTGAGAGTCCCTTGGACAGCAAGGAAATCCAACCAGTCCATCCTAAAGGAAATCAGTCCTGAATATTCATTGGAAGGACTGATGCTGAAGCTGAAACTCCAATACTTTGGCCACCTGATGCAAAGAACTGACTCATTTGAAAAGACCCTGACACTGGGAAAAATTGAAGGGAGGAGGAGATGGGGATGACAGAGGATGAGATGGTTGAATGGCATTACCAACTCAATGGACATGAGATTGAGTAAACTCTGGGAGTTGGTGATGGACAGGGAGGCCTGGCGTGATGCAGTCCCTGGGGTCACAAAGAGTTGGCCGTGACTGAGTGACTGAAATGAACTGATATTAATAGCTGTCTGTAAGGCAAAGGAACCCAAAACAAGGAATAAGATCTTAACACAAATGAAAAATAAATAAGTAAAAAGAGGAACCACAAGGCATCCCTTTTGATCATGCAGAGGAATTTTGTCAGTTAGTGAACAGGGGTCAATCAGCAGACTAGACTGTTCCATCAGAATTATAACACCTCTTCTTTTGAGAGAAGTAAGAAATAACAGAATTATCTTAAGTGGATTTGTAGAGAGACAGAAATGTCTCCCCTGACATGAAATATAGATGAGTTGTGATTGTGATAGATTTGGTTTCAAGGATGAAGGAGAAATAAGGGAAGGTAACTAGTAAGTTTGATTTAGGGTGCCCTCTTTGGATTAGATATGCTGAACTGAACAAAAAAGACATATAGTGAGTGCCATGGCAGGATAAAGATGAAGACTTTCTTTCAAAATAGACCCAATGGAATATCATATGAAGCTGTCACTGGGTTTAGTAACTGAAAATCTGAAATAGTCTCTAGCTATAACTATAGCTTATAGTTTCTAGCTTCCCTGGTGTCTCAGATGGTAGTCTGCCTGCAATGCAGGAGACCTGGGTTTGATCTCTGGGTCAGGAAGATCCCCTAAAGAAGGAAATGGCAACTCGCTCCTGTATTCTTGTCTGGAAAATTCCATGGATGGAGGAGGAGTCAGGTAAGCTACAGTCCATGATGTCACAAAGAGTTGGACAAACTGAGTGACTTCACTTTCTTTCTTTCTTTTGTAACTATTTTAGTTCAGCATATAAGTAAAAACTGAGTCCTAGTACACTGAGTTGGCCAAAAGGTTGGAAGTGGAAAAAGCTCAATGAACCTTTTTAGCCAACCCAATATTGCCTTTTTTTTTTTTTTTTGAGGTGGGCAACAAATGAAGATGGGTAGCAGTTAGAGGAGAAGGGTAGCAGGNTGGAAGTGAAAAAAGCTAAATGAACCTTTTTAGCCAACCCAATATTTCCTTTTTTTTTTTTTTTTTTTTTTGAGGTGGGCAACAAATGAAGATGGGTAGCAGTTAGAGGAGAAGGGTAGCAGGAGCGTGTGGTATCATGACAACAGGGAAATGCAGCACCTTTCCCATTCTCATTTATTTCAGACTCTCCCAAAACTTAAGGAAAGATGAATATTTAAACATAACATAAAAAGGAGAGATTAACAGTTACATTCTCTGATATTCTGAGTGTGATAAACTCTAAGCGTCCCCTGCATTTAGCAACAATTAGAACCACAGTGATCTGAGTAAAAGAACAGGCTTAGTGTGAAGCTGAGGAGTTATAGCCAGATTTTTATGGTGAAATGCTATTTTTGAATTTGAAGAATAATGCAAAAGTGAATAGATTCAATAAATGTTAGTTCTTTCTTTTCTTTTCTTTTTTTTCTTTCCTAGGTGGTAACAATGCTCAGAATTGATGGGGGAAGCACCTTTCCCATTCTCATTTATTTCAGACTCTCCCAAAACTTAATGCCTCGTGTTCTGAAGATGAGAGCAAAAGATTAAAAGGGAACACATACCTGCCTAAGTTTCTCTTGAAATCTGTTTGAGTTGTAATAAAGTGATAATTTTAAAATCTCATAACAGACTGAAATTTATTTAAAGTATTATATTTAATCAAAAAATCTTATTCCTTCTCTTGAAATCATTTAAAAAATATTTTGATTTGCATTGGAAATTGCATGAGTTACATTTATTTATATATCTGTTTATTGCTTTCCCACACAAACACAAAAATAACCCAGCTGTGATTACATATTACTGACTGTTTATAAGTTGCAAATCTGCTCCCTAAAACTTTTTGGCACAACTCCAAAGAGCCATGTATACACACTGAATTGTTTTTATAAAAGGTACTTTTATTTAAAGGAGATGTATTATACATATACAGTATATACTAGGGTTAGTTGAGGACATAGAATTTTAAATTAGCACAATAGCTAGATGAATCTCTAAGGGCTTTATCAAAAATAATAGTTCAAACCACCTTATGGTATTCCATCAGCAATTTTCTTTGGGATAAATATTTCAATCCATCATGCTTTCTTATAGGCACTTAACATCTATCTGAGAAATCATTGTTCTCTTTTTTCTTGCTTAATTTGACTATATATAATTTAATTTTAAGATGCAGCTTTTATCATAGACGTTTTCAGGAAGTAATTTATACATTTGAATCAGCTCAAATCAGCACTTTCTTTTTTCAATTTACTGATTTTTTTTATGTTTACATGATTTTATGTTTTCTTGAACAACCTAAGTATATGTAACCCAATATATAATGCATCCTCTTAAAAAAAAATCTGAATAACAATGACCCCATTTCACTAAATTCTTTTCTTATAAAGTATGTAATCTTTTTTTTTTTTAATCCTTTAATCTGACCAACACCAAGGACAGTTTACAGATTTTCTTGATGCAAGGCACTTTTTGCTACAGGAGAAAAGTGAAGATATACATTCCTTCCAGGGTAACAAGCCTGAAGTTCAGAGTATGAAATATATTTTTGTCTTGTAGGAAAACTTTTTAATTTGTTTTAGAATAAAGTAAAATTTGTCATTCTAGCTATCTGGCTATATAAAAGATTTGAATGCAAAATTTACATGGTGACCTCCCAATTTTCAAGCTTTTGGTTGTTCACTTATTTTTTCCTTTCCTATGGCCTTTTAATAACCATTCAGTGAAAATTTTAGAAGCCTTAAGTCATGTTGATTAATTACCCTTTCTTGGCACCTATTGATTCTTTACATGAACTCCTGGCATTTTTACTAAAAGTTTTATGAATTCCAACAAAATATACAGAATATATGTTATTAATTTCTTGACTTTTCTTATGAGATATCAGTTTATCTTAAACCATTAATAACCAAATGTCCTGTTAATACTCCTTATCATTTTGACCACCTTGAAAACTAGATATATTGACAAATTTTATTTGAAACCATGGTGTCAAATAAAAATAGAAAATTATGATATCTTAGTTTATCACTTACTATTTTGTCTTCTAACCTTCTGCCCATTGTTTCAGCCTTCTGTTTTGTTTTCTCAACAATTTCAAAATAGAGGAATTGTTCAAAAAAATTTTTCCAGTCCTCTCTTCATTTATTTTTGCATTTTTTCTATGGATAATTGCATCCACAACAATGATTTGATTGGCAATGATTTCTTAATTATGCTTCTAGCCTCTACTTATGCTTTTTTTTTTTTTTTTTAAATCTGCACTCTCATTAAAGTACTACTGGGCAAATTTGTCCTCATATCCTTTCTGTATACACCTGCTAATCCAATTTTCTATCAATTTCATCATCTTCAGAACTACTAATCTTGTTTTCTGTCAACTTCATCATCTTCAGAACTACATCAACTTGAGAAAGTTGTAGAAAAATATTAGGAATACACAGAGGAACTATGGGGACATGGTAAGCCTCACATTTACCTAAAAGCTATAATTTGAATAAACTTTCCTCTTCAAGTCTGAATTGTTGGCCTCAATCCTTATTTTTACTAAGAAAATATAAGCAATTTTTTAAACAGTCATTTTCTTAGTATCAGCTTTAGCAAAAGCCCCCAGTATGCAAATCTTGGGCCATCTTTACATGTTCATGCACAAATTTTCCAGGTTTCTATTAAAAACAACCCTTCCCCATGTGCTTTGGATCCCATCTAATACCACTAACTCAGAAACCTTGTTTCTACTCTTTATTGTATTATTTCTATCATTCCAGGGACACATTCATGTCTTAAAGGGAAAAAGCACTCCCTTGATGCCATGTAACTCTATAGGTATCTTATAATTCCTGTGCTCCCCTTTGGAATAGAATGCCAGAGTTGCATCTACACTTGATCCTTACTACCTTTTCTCCTGTTCAACCATAAATGACTCTACTAGACCTTTCATTCCCTGTACTGAACTGAAATCACTTTTGTCCAAGATGCCAATGAATCTATCCTGCTGATCCAAGCCTTCAGATAATTCTTTTCTCTCATTTTACTCATACTTTCAACAATTTTCAACCACCAACCATTTCTTCTCAAAACAAATTTTTTTTCTCTTTGACAACACAGCACTACTGATCTCCCTCCTATTACATTGAGACTATATTTTTCAACTTTATTGCCCAATCCATCTTTTCCTGACCTCTAAAATAAGAGATTTCCAGGGTCCTGGGCTCTTTCTTCCTATACTTACTTCCCAGATTGTCCCATCTAATCATATGACTTTAATCATCATTTATCAATAATAGTAATGATAATAATAACAGATAATAAACACTGTTATAATTAATGACTGGTAATTCAACTGAGTGGGACTTCCTCAGTGATTCAGTGGTAAAGAATCTGTCTGCAATGCAGGAAACACAGAAGACCTGAGTTCTATCCCTGGGTGGGGAGGATCCCCTAGAAGATGAAATGGCAACCCACTCCAGTATTCTTGCTAGGAAAAGCCCACAGACAAAGGAGCCTGGTGGGTACAGTACTTAGGGTTGCAAAGAGTTAGACATGATTGAGCATGCACACAATGAAACTGAGTACTAAAGAAATATAGTATCTTAGCCATTTTTGTAAAACCAGTACATAGTAGCTCAGGGATTCAAATTCTGGCAGTCTCCCAAGCACATATCATTAGTTATTACACTCTACCAAGGGTAGATTTTCAGTCTTGACCGTGTGTTGAGCTCCAGAGTCTTCCCAATATCTTATAAACATTTCCATTTGAATGCCTCAGACACATCTAAAACCTAAATATACACAAAATTGACTTTTGCCTTTCTTCCAAACTCACTGTACTGTACTCATCTTCCCCACTTGCAGGATAGAGCCTCTAATTTTTGGAATGCTGTTATTCTGTTTCCAAAACACAGGCATTCTAACTGCAATTCTTATTTATTCCCAAATCAGGTTCTTTGCCCTTACTTTTTCCTTCTCTAGAAATGTTCTTCCCCAAGACTTTATGTGACTTGGACTTTTATTTTGATTATACTTAAATGTTATATGCTCCAAAATAACACTCCCAGATGTATTTAGTGACTGCCATGCCCTTTTTTACTTAGTCTTTTTCTGTCCAGCTGACTTTTATTTTTCTTCTTAATGCTTATCACCATCTATAATTCAACATATGTTTTTAGTTGCTTATCATCTCTCTCTCCATTAAAAGGAAAGTTCTATTAAGAAAATCCTGGTTAAGTTATTCCCATTGTCAAGTTATTCCCCTGGTGAAGTTATTCTCCAAACTGTTGATCTTTTCCTAAATTAATTTTATACTTTTTGGTTTGCTTCTTGCATTCTCAGTTTTTCTTTTTCTCCATATCTTATTTATGTGAAAGTTCTAACAGAAATAAGATAAAGATTCTTTTTTTTTTTTTAATGAAACTGTGATTCCTCCCGTCAAGATTTTATTCTGGTATTTTAATACAAATCCACATTTTGAACCTCTGTCATGGATTTTTTTTAATCATATTTTGCTTAGTGGTACAATATATATGCAACTGTTTTTCCCCTCAATAAATTATGTTTAATTTACATTCCAATGAACAAACATTTGTTGACACACTCACAACTCCTTTATATGTCTATGTTGTCATCATTTATATATCTTCCAAAGGTTTGACATGGTAACTTACATGTAGCAGTCACTCAATAAATGTTTGCGAAATTTTCATTATTTTGAAAAATATGTCATTAATATGTTAAATTGAATAATAAGGCTCTCTTCTGTGTATATGTCTGTTTATTTTTGTTTTGTATCCTGAGTTTTCCTATAGAAGGAAATGCTTGTAGCTTTCAATGTCTTTTCATCATCTACCTTCACTGATATATTGCCTACAGTAAATTGAAAACCAGATGATAGTTACTGCACTCTGAGGTTATATCTGTTAAGTGACCCACATTGAGTAGGTTAGATCCACAATCACTATTAAAAACCCAGCAAAGTCATGGAAGCAGTGCTTCCTCTGTCCTTAACAACTGCTTTTTTAATCTGCCTTCTCTTATTAGTGACATGCAGGCTACTGGGTGGTCTCCTATGTCCCTTGGACTTGAACTTCACATACTGATACCAGTCACACAGATTCAGTTCAGTTCATTTTGGTCGCTCAGTTATGTCCAGCACTTTGCCACCCGTGAACTGTAGCACGCCAGGTCTCCCTGTCCATCACCAACTCCCGGAGTCCACCCAAACCCATGTCCACTGAGTTGGTGATGCCATTCAACCATCTCATCCTCTGTCATCCCCTTCTCCTTCTGCCCTCAATCTTTCCCAGCATCAGGGTCTTTATCAATGAGTCAGCTCTTTGCATCAAGTGGTCAAAGTATTGGAGTTTCAGCTTCAACACCAGTCCTACTTTGACATAAACAGTTGTTTTAGCCTCTTGTGATATACGTTTTGACAAATTATCTGATGTCTTGTCTAAGAGGCAGGATGAGAAGTAACATCAGAGTGGGATTTCATTTTATTTGTTGACCTAGGAGAATCCAGGATGTGTGTCAAAAGTGTCAGTTGTTTTTTGGTTTTTTTTTGGCCCACAGGAGTAAATTATTTGTCTTTCTATGTTTTTTATATGTTCCAACTCTCAAAAGAGTAATAATTTAACACATATATATAGTTTTTATTGTGTCTAACATAAAAATCAGCTATAAATTAAAAATATAATTATGAAGTATACATTTTTCATTCAATAATTCACATCATATCTCTGTAATTACTGGGTTTGTTGAGGAGAGAGATGGGAAAAAATTGCAAAATATCCCAAGTCACTGACCTTTGAAACAGAAAATTCTTTAGGTTATTTTGTTTGCCTTGCATTTTTCATCTAATTACGAAGTTCCTTATATTCCATAAATACATCCTTGGAATGAATTATCATTTGGCAGTTGTGCCACCCTATTGGCTCATACTGAAAGTGTGAGTCAGTAAATCCTGTGTGTTATGTGTGGATCTTTTTAAAAAACATAAACTGTAGTCTAGTCAGATTTTCACAAATTATGCTTATGTTTGTTTTAACTTAAATTTAAGACTCTATTCTGTTAATTTTGGCCCATAATTCTAGGCAACAAAAATTACATTGAAGCTTAATTCTGCCACCTAAAGCAATATCTACCCCCTTTGTATCCGTATCATTTAAAAGCACAATATATAACAAGAATAGCAGACTTCCCTGATGGTCCAATGATTAAGAATCTGCCTGCCGAAGCAAGGCACACAAATGCAATCATGGGTCCAGAAAGATCTCACTTGCCATGGAGCAGCTAAGCCCATGCATCACAATTATTGAAGCCAGCATGCCTGGGTGCATGGTCATGATAAAAGAAACCACCACAATGAAAAGCCACTGCACTGCAGTGAGGAGTAGCCCATGCTTGCCTCAACTAGAAAAAGCCTACCTGCAGAAGTGAAAATCAGACTCAATGCAACCATCAGTTCAGTTCAGTTCAGTCCAGTCACTCAGTCATGTCTGACTCTTTGTGACCCCATGAATCACAGCACACCAGGCCTCCCTGTCCATCACCGAATCTCGGAGTTCACTCAAACTCATATCCATCGAGTCGGTAATGCCATTCAGCCATCTCATACTCTGTTGTCCCCTTCTCCTCCTGCCCCCAATCCCTCTCAGCATCAGGATCTTTTCCAATGAGTCAACTCTTTGCATGAGGTGGATACATACATATTAATACATACATACATGATTACAACAATAAATAAAATAGAAAGAAAGAATAGCTTCTGCCCAGGACTTTTATGGAAACACATGGGACACAAAGTTTGGAGAAACCATTCCAGGCTGATCCCAATATATTTTTGCTGTATTACTGGAAGGGAAGCTTCAGACTTATTTCTACCATTGTCCTGGGTCCCTGGATGTCTATGTGACAGAGCTAAAGCAGGAGTTCGATCATGTTCCTCCTTGTTCAAACTTTCTCATTCCTCTCTCTCGTGTAGCCACAGTACCATTCTATGATTCCTTCATAGCACTGCTAAAAGATCACCTTCCCATTGCACCCTACACTAAAACCCCATTGAAAATATCAGTCATTCCTACCTCACACTGCCAATCCTATAGTTTGCATCTTTTGTCATTTTATGCAATACTTATTATTTTTAAACATACTATATAGTTTACTTATAATTGTATTGTATCTTCCCACAAAGATAAGTGTTTTTGTCTGCTTGGTTCAGTATTTATGTGGCTAAAAGGTATAAATAAACACACGAATTAACCCCTTTAACGTCTATAAACTGTTGGAGACGTGGAACATCAGTTCATATCTCATGTTTCACTACTAGAAGTAATAACAAAAAAACTGTGGGGCCCTAAATAGAAAACCTTAAAAAGAAAGGGGCTAGCGTTGTGTTTGGAAACTAAGATGGCGCCTGGCAGAAGAGATGGGGGCGTGGTCCATGTTGTTTGTCAAAGTTTTTGATTGGCTCTGTTGAATTCCGTGCATGTAAACACCTCGTGATCACCATAGACTCCTGTTATAATGAAGGCACATGACGATTTGACCTTTAACGTGATTGGTGCAACTATGGAAAGTCCCTCCTAAACCCCCCCCCACCCCGCTTGTGTATATAAGCTGGGAGCTTGCAACAATAAAGCGGAACTACTGAGACAGAACCCCTGTCGCGTCTGATTGTCTCTCACTTGCCGAGGGGCTGGGTGGTGGACAGCAGATTCCTCTTTCCTCGGGGACCCCTTGGCTTTGCTGAGGAAAGTTCCACTGCCTCTCTCTTTCTGCGGAGCGCCCCCCGCAGAAACTGGCGCCCAACATGGGGCACATGCATGAAGCGGACAGATGGAGGTGGTGTCACTGTGCGGCTCTGAAAGAAGGAGTGAAGAAGGACCCTAGGCTGGTCGCAGCACGGAGCTCCCATTTAGAGGAGTATCGCCCAAGGTAATCTGGACTTCAAGGTGGGTCCTCCTCTCCTTTGAGGGAAGTGACAAAAAACTCTCCTGACTTATTTTCCTTCTCCTCTTCTTTTCTGATCTGTCCTTAATTCCTTTTTCTGGAGTTTCAGTGAACAGGTGAGCAGTTGTGGAGGCAATTGATAAGTCCTGGCTAGGGCCACTCTCTGGCGGACTTGGAAGGCCCCACAACAGGTAAGCCTCAGTAACTAGAGCCTGATCGGGTGAAACTCCCCTTTAATCATTCTCAACTGAGGACGTGGCCTCGAAACTTCCCTGTGGGCACGGGTCAGGCACTTAAAGACCATTAGGGCGCCTGCCACTTGAAGACTCCCGTGACAGGATAAAGGGGTCACAGAATGGGCTAGAAACCTCTAGGGTGCCCGCCCCCAGCAAGAAAACTTCCATGCAACGATGCAGGCACATAAACAGTTCCAAAAGCATACCATAAGCCCAACTTTCTGGCCGCCACCATTCCCGGTAGGATTTTTGGTGGTTGTCCTCAGTGATTTTTCTTCCTATTGTCTCTCAGCTGCATGGGAAATAACATCAGCAAGTCTGACGAGCCTGCACTCAAGGCACTGAGATATATGCTCATAAGCAGGGGACTTGAGATTTCTGATGCTTAGGCCATTAAGGTCTGGGGGACCATCGTACGGTTGGCCCCCTGGGTTGCTTCAGCCAATCTGTTCTCTTGGGACACTTGGGATCGAGTGCAAACCCTTGCTAGGCAGCGAGAAGTTCGATTCGGTGAGGAGCCCCCCTTAGGGTTCTGTCTGATCATTTTAGCCCTCAAGCTCTGCCTTACAGGTGCCCCCAATTCAAAATCAGAAAAACAATGGGAAAAGTTTGATGAAGAACGAGTCATATCCGACCAAAATGTAGCAAAAGAAACTGTAGGGGATAAAGATTCTAGAGTGAATAGTGGGCCATGGGAGCCTTTTGGGGATGATAAAGGGGCAGAGGAAGAGAGAACCCAGGAGAGAGATCTGTGCCCCTCTCTGCCCCCCCCATTTGAGGAAGTTTCAGGAGTACCTTGGGTGGGAGAGACAATGAGGTCACCTTGGAAAGGGAGAATCTATCCCAAGGATCCTTGGGGATCCCTGCTGCCCTTTACCAGCCTGACTCAAGCCTTTCCTGTAAATGTTAACCTGGGCGGGAATAGGCTGGCAGCCTGGTACCCCTGGGAGGCCAATGATTTAAAAGAGCTTAAAAAGGCAATGGCAGAGGATGGCCCAAACTCCCCATGGGCAGAAACTATTCTCCAGGGCCTGGCTCATCAACCTTGTACGACCCAAGATTGGAAGATGCTACGTAAGGCAGTGCTCCCCAGCAACACCTATATCAAATGGTGTGCCTTTTTCAAGGAAAAATGTCATGCTCAGGCAGAAAGAAATCAAGCCGCCAACCCTGCTATCCCGGTGACTTTCAGGATGTTATCAGGGACGGCAGATCAATGGAGTATGGGACCTCAACAAGCCACCATTCCTGCTCCTTATACAGATCAGGTANACCCCATGGACTGCAGCCTTCCAGGCTCCTCTGCCCATGGGATTTTCCAGGCAAGAGTACTGGAGTGGGGGTGCCATTGCCTTCTCCGATATAAGGTACTGAGAGCAGTCAAAATCACAGAGACAGAGAGTAGAATGGTGTTTACCACAGGCTGGGTTGGGGGGGTTGAGGAGTGGTTATTTAATGGGTATAGAGTTTTAATTCTGCAAGATGAAAAGTGGGTCCACAACGCTGTGAATGTACTTAACAGTACTGAACCCTGAAAAATGGTTAAGATGGCACCTTTTATGTTATATGTACTTTACCACCATTAAAATTAAAAAAAAAAAATTTAAGTGCTAGAGTGGTTTCAAGTAGTGATTTTTATAAGCATCACTACACAATGAAAGAAAACAGAATCAAAATTCTCCTTTTCCTCATGACTCCAGAAGGACTCTACAGTAGAGTGGAGTCAGAAAACCTAGGTTCAAACTCTCTCTGCATCAGGACTTCCCTGGTAGTCCAAAGGTTGACTCCGCACTTCCAGTGAAGAAGGCATGTGTTCCATTCTTGATCAGGAAATAAACACCCCACGTGCCATGTAGTACAGCCACAAAAAACAAATTCTCTCTGCCTCTGGCATGGTTACCATGGGACTAGGTCAACTACTTCACCAAGCCCATTCCTCAAGTGAAAACAATGATACTAACAAACAGGTCGCCATGGAGATTCAATTAGATTATGAATGTGCCTAGTGTATGTACACCTTCCCTTTCTCCTTCCTCCTCCCAGTGAGTCAGAAAAAAAGGAATTCTGCTGCNAGCCCATTCCTCAAGTGAAAACAATGATACTAACAAACAGGTCGCCATGGAGATTCAATTAGATTATGAATGTGCCTAGTGTATGTACACCTTCCCTTTCTCCTTCCTCCTCCCAGTGAGTCAGAAAAAAAGGAATTCTGCTGCTCCCATGCTGCAATGAAAAAGCAGATAAAAACATTCCCATTGTAAAGATGAGAAAACCAAGGAAAATCCGAGGTTCTTCAAGGTCAGAGGGAACCTCGGGTCAGCCTCTGGACTTCGAGGCCCCAGATGAAATGCGTCTGCTATGACAGATGGCAGCTCAGGGCTCAAACGAGAGAACTTCAGATGCATTGAGGGGAAACAAAAGGCTTATTGAAAACATCTGGGCTGAGGTTTTCCAACTAGTTTCTCAGTTTGGCTTCGTTTCCAAGCCATCAAGCTCCATTGAAACACATGCTCCCTAATCGATTGCTGTTTCAACAACAAACCAATGTTTGTCTTGCTAAGTACTAGCAATGGAAAAGACCCTCCACATTTGAAGCGGGGCCTCTTCTATGGAACAGTCTTCAGAAAAACTGCTGAATGGACAGAGACGGTGAAAAGAAACAGAGAGAGAAACCACCCTGACTAAGGGGATGGGAAATAGGACAACATTTAGCTAAAAGTACCAGTATGAGCTGCAAAACAGATGCCCCAGGGCGTGTTTTATTTTTTGATAAGGAGCATTTGAAATTAGCACCCTGTTGNAGTTGCTTAGTCATGTCTGACTCTTTGCGACCCCATGGACTACAGCATGCCAGACTTGCCTGTCCATCACCAACTCCCAGAATTTGCTCAAACTCATGTCCATCTAGTCAGTGATGCCATCCAATCATCTCATCCTCTGTCATCCCCTTCTCCTCCTGCCTTCAATCTTTCCCAGCATCAAGGTCTTTTCCAATGAATCAGTTCTTCACATCAGGTGGCCAAAGTATTGGAGCTTCAGCATTAGTCCTTCCAATGAATATTCAGGGTTGAGTTCCTATAGGATTGACTGATTGGATCTACTTGAAGTCCAAGGGACTTTTAAGAGTGTTCTCCAGCTCTGCAATTCAAAAGCATTGATTCTTTCATGCTTAGCCTACTGTATGGTCCAAATCTCACATCCATACATGACTACTGGAAAAACCCTAGCTTTGACTATATGAACATTTGTCAGCAAAGTGAAGTCTATCCTTTTTAATACACTGTCTAGATTTGTCATAGCTTTTCTTCCAAGGAGCAAATATCTTTTAATTTCATGGCTGCAGTCACCATCCACAGTGATTTTGGAGCCCCAAAAAATAAAGTCTGTCACTGCTTTTACTTTACCCGCTTCTATTTTCCATGAAGTGATGGCACTGTATGCTATGGCTTTAATTTTTTGAATATTGATTTTTAAGCCAGTTTTATTCACTCTCCTCTTTCACCCTCATCAAGAGACTCTTTAGTTCCTCTCCACTTTCTTCCATTAAAGTGGAATCATAATTATATCTGAGGTTGTTGATATTTCTCCCAATAATTTAGATTCCAGCTTGTGATCCATCCAGTCCAGCATTTCACATGATATACTTTGCATATAAGTTAACTAAGCAGGTTTGACAATATACAGCCTTGTCATACATTCCCGATTTTGAATCAATTTTCAGTTTCTGATTCTAACTGCTGCTTCTTGACCTGCATACAGTTTTCTCAGGAGACAGGTAAAGTGGTCTGGTACTCTCACCTCCTCAGGAATTTTCCATAGTTATGATCTACAGTCAGTTAGGCTTTAGATTAATGCAGAAGTAAATCTTTTCCTGGAACTCCTTTGCTTTCTCCATGACCCAATGGATGTTGGCAACCTGATCTCTAGCTCCTCTGCCTTTTCTAAACCCATCTTGTACATCTGGAATTTTTCAATTCATATACTGCTGAAACCTAGCTTGAAGGATTTTTAGCATCACCTTGCTAGAATGTGAAATGAGCACAATTGTAAAGTAATATAATATTCTTTGGCATTGCTCTTCTTTGGGATTAGAAATTTTCCAATCATGCTGCCATTGCAGCATTTTCCAAATTTGCTGATATATTGAGTACAGCACCTTAACAACACCTTCTTTTAGGATTTTAAATAGCTCCACTGGAATTCTATCACCTCCACTAACTTCGTTCATTGTAATCCTTCCTAAGGCCCACTTGACTAGTTATTGGTTCATTAAGCAACAGATATTTCCCAGAACAAACCATGTACAAGAAACAGTTCTAGGCACTGTGTTAAGAACTGGCAATCAGAGAAAGGAATAAAACAAAATTTGGAACTCACAACACAGTAGGCTATTCTTTTTCTGTTGAAAATCTCTTTATTTGCTTAGGACCATTGAAAATAAGTCATAGTTAAATTAACTGGATAAAGAGGCCCTTTTTAATTTCAATATTATCTATTGAAGAAAGTGGGGGGGTGAGGGAAGAGAAAATATATTTTTTTCTTAACACCAATTGTGATACCTTTATGTATCAACTTGATTGGACTACAGGTGTCTTAATATTTATCAGTAGTTAAGCATTACTCTGGTGGCTCAGAGGTTAAAGCATCTGCCTCCAGTGAAGGAGACCCGGGTTCGATCCCTGGGTTGGGAAGATCCCCTGGAGAAAGAAATGGCAACCCACTCCAGTATTCTTGCCTGGAGAATCCCATGGATGGAGAAACCTGGTAGGCTACAGTCCACGGGGTTGCAGAGTCGGACACGACTGAGCAACTTCATCTAACTCACCTAAGCATTACTCTAGGTATGTCTTTGAGGGTGTTTCTGGATAAGATTAACATTTGTGTTGGTAAACCAGGTTGCCCTCCCAAATGTGGATGGATTTCATTTAATCCACTGGGAGCCTGAATAGAACAAGAAAAGTTTGGTAAGCTATAAATTATTCTCTGTTCTACTATGTTTGAGCCAGGGCACTGATCTTCTGCCTTCAGATTAAAACTTTTTGGAATTTTATCATGTGCTCTCCTGGATTTCCAGCTCGCCAACTGCAAATAGTAGAATTTCTTAGTATCCAAAATATCTGCATAAACCAATTATATAGAAGGAAATGGCAATTCACTCCAGGACTATTGCCTGGAAAATCCCATGGACAGAGGAACCTGGTAGGCTATAGTCCATGGGTTCGCAAAGAGTCATACATGGAATATATAGAATAAATAGATGCTTACATGAAATATGGATTCTGGTGTTTTGGAGAACCCAGGTAACATACCAGATAAGTGTGGTTAGATTGTTTTCACAGAGAATACTGGATGTAGGAGAATTAAAATTAGTTAAATATTTTGACAATCATCTCAATGAAATTAAAATATGAGGACCACTGCTTTTGAGTTCTTTCACTTGCCATGCATCACCATAATAGAGAAATGTGTGATGAGTTCTACAAAGACTTCATAATCAACCAAAAATATTTATCACATTTGTACAGATAGTTCAAACCTGCACTAATATTTAGCCACTAATTTTAGATCCATATTCAAATTAATAAACATGAATAAAATAAAAATTCAATTTCTTAGTCACACTAGCTGCATTTTAAATTCTCCATAGCCATATATGACTAGTAGCTATCATACTGAACAATAGTGATGTAGAACATTTCTATCATTGTGGCAAATTCTATTTCACATTATTGATTTTAAGCTTCAAGGGAACCTTGAGCTTTCTTGGAAAATGTAACCTGGTTTTAAGTCTTAAGGATAATAGATAATTCCCCCCACCAAAAAAATTATCTTGATATGTCTATTAAGAGAAAGTGAAATATCTTCAAGTATTTGGGGCTTGAAGAGTAAAATAATAAAATCAAGCCATGTTATTTTAACTGCTTTTTGGTGTTTCAGTTCTTCCTAACCAATTGCTCACATATTGACATCATTTTTTTCATAATTTTACTAGGTGATGGGAAGAGTAAATTAGAATTATAACATTCAACTACATTACTCAAACTTACATTAAATGCCAAATTATAAATAATTCTTGACAGTTTTTCTGTGCATGCATGCTAAGTTGTTTCAGTCATGTCCAATTCTTTGACACCCTATGGACTGTAGCCTGCCAGATTCCTCTGTCCACGGGACTTTTAGAATTCTTTAAATAGGATGAAGCACTCTTTAATAATGATAGTTCTTGTATTTTAATGAATGAAAACTTAATGCCAATTCTGTCTCACCTCTTTTTTTGCTTCGGTAATGCAAATATTAGAAAGTATTGCCTTGAGCTTTAAGATTTATGAAAGTAAATTATAGAATTTGGACACAGGAAAAATAAAGGGCAAGTTGTGTTAATTATAATTTTGCAAGGAAAGATTAAGAGTTCCTTCTTAACTATGACATATATCCTGCCCTAAAGTTTGGAAGATACAACTGGAAATTCTATGTGAACTTTTTAAACACTGTATAATTTTTTATACAGTGTTACATTGAACAGACTCTGATCAGAAATATTATAGGATGCTAAGCATTAAAATGTTTTCTAAGTGAAGAATGATTTATTTGTATATAAAATGATGAAAAGCAATTGGAACTTTATTTTTAAAAGTACAAAGTTAATATAGTGGAATACCATTTCTTCTGTCATTTTGAATAAGAACAGATGTCAATAGTCCAAAATTTCTTATATTCCTGATGAAGAATGAACTGTAATTGTTAACGATTTCTTAGTATCTTCCAAACCCTATTTTTCTTTTTCCATTGTAATTTATCAGGATCTTTTTGTAAATTTTAGACCACAAGTTTACCACTTATCTATTATGCAAAGTACGGTTGTAATTCTTAGATACATTATAGTTTTATAATACATTATAGATTTATTACCACTGGCCTCTATTTGTCTAGACATTAAAATACCTGTGCCTTCTTCTGCTACATTTCTCAAGCACTCATTACATTTCTTTTATTTGGTTGGTACATTGATCTCAGTTCTGATCCTCAATTCCCGGTTCTGGCCTTTTAATACCCAGTTTACCTAGAACAGAAAGAAGACTGACAACTTTCAGTTAACTATCAGGTCCTTCTGGGACCCACTAGCTGCAGTAAAATGACTCTACATTGTATTTAATGATCCATGAAGATACTGAGACCAATAAAAAAAAAAAAAAAGAAGTTTTCATGCCCTTATAGCTAGAAGCTGTTCTCATCTTCTATTAAGGCTGTTTAACAGCCCACAACAACTGCCAGACATGGGGGAAAAGGTGAAATAGCTATGTAACTGAACTACTCACCTCTCATAATGAAGCATCTGTTCAAAAAATATAGTGATTTCTCCTTTCTAAGGAACTCACAAGGCAAAGGTGAGCCAAGCAGTGAAATAAAGACTCAATTAAACAATGTCTATTCTAATTGGAACAAGAAAGGAAAATAGCTTAGGAAAAAATAAGAAAATTATGGGAAGCATTTCATCCATTTAAATATTGTTCATTAGTGAGAATGAAAAGAAATATACAGCTTACCTACTGTTACAGCAATTAAGTTCCATGCAATTTGGCAAGAATAATATTAAGCAGTAGATGAATTTTCCATTTGTTTTGTATACACAATAAAATTCCTGTATCATTTCTACATAATATTGGAGTTTAACCTCTCTCCCAGGAATTATATTCTTCTTCCTGTGTTTGGATATAATGCCTATTAGCTTAAAAGAAAAAAAAAAAATTGGGAAGAAAGTAGATAGGATGGTTGGACTTTATAAACACAGATACACTCATTTTCCCAGCAAGACTTTTAACATCTTAGATTCACTTCTATTTTTATGGCTTTGCTCACCACTTAAAGAGCTCATTGATTTTCTTATACACACAAAAAAATGAAGAATTAATATATATTTAGTTTATGTGTTTTAATGAAAAAAGTGGTAAGTGATAACCAGTAACACTATGGTTACTGGACATGGACAATGGACATGAACTTGGGCAAATTTGGGAGATAGTGAGGACAGGCAGGACAGGCGAGCTGTTGTCCATGGGGTCGCAGAGTCAGACATGACTGGGTGACTGAACAAGAACAACAACCCTATGATAATCACAGACCTAGAAAAACTGCAACACTAACTTACCTCTGTACATAAATTTCACAACATATAGGTTTCATTCTTGGGATGATAAACGTAGGTTCCCAGGAGTCGTCTTTTAAGATGTTGCTAATATCAGGAGATAAACGTTTAGGAGTAGATGTTGCTACTCTTGAGATTGAAAGTGTCACCACACGAAGATATCATGCAGAAATAAATTTCAGAAAATTATGGGAGATTTTATGTAGAAAACAGATCTAGGCTATAAAGAGAAGATAAAAGCAGGGCCAACAATGACTTGCCACCTAGAAGCTGAATGGATTTCTGCTTATAATTGACCCTTAGCTAGGTGTCATGATACAGGGCAAAATCTATACAAACTAGAACCATAAAGCATGACCTTATAGTTCTAAACAAGAAATTACTTTAGAGCTTGAAGTGCTCCAAGAGAGGTGAAATCTGAATAGCCATGTTGCTGATGGGGCTATGAGGTTGTAAGGCCTTAACAACAACAGGAAATTGCTATTAAAAATTATATTCCTCAGTAAAAGGTAGGAGGATAAATGGGAGAACTAATTTGATAAATAAGAAGGTGTCAAAGTTTGATTCTGTCTATTTGCTTTTTTGTTTGTGTCTATTTTGCCTGGGACTCACCCTGTGGATGTGTTTTCCTTTTCTTTGGAATTTTCAATATTGAGATTTATTTAGGAGAGCTTTAAAGCACCTTGGCATCCTTCAAAATGATAGTATGTAGAGAATGTGTAACATAAAAATACTTGCAATAGCTTGGTATTAGGTTGAGCAAATGCATTTTAATCAAACAAATCAAAGTTTTCATTTTTCTCTTCATGAGAGGGTCTGTAAAGCATCTGCCTTTAGCTTGCCAAAGCAAAGGAAAACATCTACTTTGCTTATAAGGAAATGTTCATGTTTGAGGCTAGATAAATCTCTCCATTCATGTTATAATTTTACATTAAGAGAACTTCTCTTGGAGGTTGACAATTGACTCTTGCTTAAAAAAAAATGAAAAGCATGTTTTAGATTTGTATGGCATATGCCTGACCTTTCAAATATGTATCTAGAGATTTTTGTGGGTAATGTTGTTTATGACACAGCTATCATAAATGTTAGGCCTGACTGGTACCTTAATGAAGAGATTTGACCCAAAATTCATATCTCCATCTAAAAATGTAGGGCATTTAAAATATCCTTTTAGCTCTTGGTTTCAATAATAGAAAATGTTTGTTTTATTGGCCACTAGCTGTATAAATATAGTCAATGTTATCTGTCCTTTAAAATTCTTAACAAGAAAACCGTTCATCTAATTTATACTGAAACATTGTACAAGGGGTTTAGTATATAATCATCTTCTAGTACCACAATAAATAGCTACTATGTATTCATAAGAAGTTATTATTAATCATCAGCTTCTTATAATGGCTATTCTATGTCTTCCTAATAGCTTCCCTCTGTCAATGAAGTTATGGACTGAGCTAAGAATTTAATTAAGTGCCTGTTTTTTAGAAGGAACACTTTTGTGAAGAACATGCAGACATATGCACATAGCCAATATATAATTGTCTTATTATTTCATTGCCATAATTCTATTTTAGAACTGCCTTTAGATATCCATCTTTAAAATTAACCACATTAGAGAAAGACTGAGATTTACTCCCTTTTAAATTGCATCAAAATATCATATAAAAAAGAAAAAGCTTATCAGAACACTAATTCTGCTTTAATTTGAGTTTCAGTCTTTATCCTTTCAGTTGTATCCAAGCAGCTAAATTGAAGGAAAAGTTCTGAATGCCAATCAACACATTTTTACCCAGTGAATTAATAGCACCAATAGAGATAAGATTTTAAAAGAAAAACATCTTGTATAGGTTAATGCAGTATACTTGGACAAGCAGAAATAATTTCATTCCATTGATTCAAGTCATATATTTTGGTAAATATAGAAATGCTACTTCTGAAATCAACTCATGTATATACATATACATATAGTATATATAAGCATCCCAAGATAACCACTATTACTTTATTGATAGTATATATAGTTCTGCATGCACACTCAACTATGTCCGACATTGTGTGACCCCATGGACTGTAGCCTGCCAGGCTCCTCTGTCCATGGTATTTTTCAAACAAGAATACTGGAAAGTGGAGTGAAAGTGTTAGTTGCCTAGTCGTGTCTGATTCCCTGTGAGCCCATGGACTATAGCGCACCATGCTCCTCTGTCCATGGAATTCTCCAGGCAAAAATACTAGAATGGGTAGCCATTCCCTTTTACAGGTGATCTTCCGGACCCAAGGATCACACCTGGGTCTCCTGCACCCACATTCTTTACTGTCTGAGCCACTAGGGATGCCCATATATATATAGACATGTATATATATATACATGTGTATATACATATATATATATATATATATATATATATGTATATGTATATACACACACACATNTCTGTTGTTCCTTGTCCAGTTCTAACTGTTACTCTTGAAACCTGCATATGGGTTTCTCAAGAGGCAGGTCAGGTGGTCTGGTATTCCCATCTCTTTCAAAACAGTATGAAAAGGCAAAATGATAGGATACTGCAAGAGGAACTCCCCAGGTCAGTAGGTGCCCAATATGTTACAGGAGATCAGTGGAGAAATAATTCCAGAAAGAATGAAGGAATGGAGCCAAAGCAAAAGCAATACCCAGTTTTGGATGGGACTGGTGATAGAAGCAAGGTCCAGTGCTGTAAAGAGCAATATTGCATAGGAACCTGGAATATTAGGTCCACGAATCAAGGCAAATTCAAGTGGTCAAATAGGAGATGGCAAGAATGAACGTCAACATTCTAGGAATCAGCAAACTAAAATGGACTGGAATAGGTGAATTTAACTCAGATGACCATTATATCTACTACTGTGGGCAGGAATCTCTTAGAAGAAATGGAGTAGCCATCATGGTCAACAGAAGAGTCTGAAACGCAGTACTTGGATGCAATCTCAAAAACAACAGAATAATCTCTGTTCATTTCCAAGGCAAACCATTCGATATCATGGTGATCCAAACCTATGCCCCAAGCAGTAATGCTGAAGAAGATGAAGCTGAATGGTTATATGAAGACAGGCATGAAATGTATTAAAGTAGTACAAGCTCTGCTCGCGCCTCCATTTTGTCCAACCCCACTTTTGACCCACTGTTAACAAAAACCCTCGTTAAGTTCTCTGGGGTTGAAATATACAGATAGTTTGTTTGTTTGTTTTTTCCCCAGAGGGCAAAGCCTGATGTGTCTCCCTTTGCCTTTCAAAAGCTATACTTTTCTACTTCACTCAGAACTCTGTTGCCTGGATTTCATTTGGCAACAGTGTATGGATATTGGCTGCCAAGGTGGTGATAGTAGTAAAGAACCTGCCTGTCAGTGCAAGAGACATGAGAGACATGGATTTGATCCCTTGGTCCGGAGGATCCCCTAGAGAAGGGGATGGCAACCCAGTTCAGTATCCCTGCCTGGAGAATCACATAGACAGAGGAGCCTGACAAGAAACAGCCCAAAGGACTGCAAAGAGTTGGACATGACTGAAGCAAATTAGCATGCACACACACATGTACATGGTTGGACCATAAAGAAGGTTGAGTAGTGAAGAATTGATGGTTTTGAATTACGGTGCTAGAGAAGATTATTGAGAGTCCCTTGGACAGCTAGAGGATCAAATCCTAAAGGAAATCAACCATGAATATTCACTGGAAGGGCTGCTGCTAAAGCTGAAGTTTCAATACTTTGGTACCTTATGTGAAGATCTGACTTGTTAGAACAGCCTCTGATGCTAGGAAAGATGGAAGGCAAGGGGCACGGAGTGACAGAGGATGAGATGGTTGGATGGTATCACCAACTCAATGAATATGAGTTTGAGAAAATTCCAGGAGATAGGAAAGAACAGGGAAGCATGGAGTCCATGGGGACTTAAAAAGAGTTGGATGCAACTTAGTGACTTAACAACAACAAGTACAGAGAGGCTGAGCTTTTGATAAAACCATGATAGATGAATTTATCACTAAAATTTTCAATTTTACTCTCCATATAGCTCTCTCAGATGTGCCTTGTCCTATTCATTCCAACCAAATTGTCCTTTGTTTAGGTTTACCATCATCTCTCACTGAGAGTTCTTTATCTGCTTTTTAAAAATTTGCTTTCTGTTTCGGTCAAATCGGTTATTTACTCAACTACTAAGGGATATTTCATAACATGTAAAAGTAAATAGATTTTAAATCATAATGTTTTTATAAAGAACAAAAACCATGCTGCCAATTAAATAACAATATAATATAATCAGCTAGAGTATTTTTTCCTAATGTGTATTTTAAAATCATTTATATGTATAGTTTTATCATGCTGCACTCTCGTGTGAATAAATATATGCAAAAACAAATGGTTACAGAATTCCTAAATCATCTTCACATTTATACTTCAACTCTTCTGAGTCAAGTTTTAGCTTACAGTTTTTGAATATGTGTTTTTCCATTCAATATTGTTGCCTGTGCTATCCAGAGCCTGCCAAAGCGAACAATGCAAAGAAATAGAAGGAAATAATACAGTAGGACAGACTAGAGATCTCTTCAAGACAATTAGAGATACAAAGGGTTCACTTCATATGGAGATAGGCACAATAAAGGACAGAAATGGCATGGACCTAACGGAAGCAGAAGACATTAAGAAGCCGCAGCAAGACTACACAAATGAACTATACAAAAAACGATCTACATGACACAGATAGCCATGATGGTGTAATCACTCACATAAAGCCAGACATCTTGGAGTGTGAAGTCAAGCAGGCCTTAGGAAGCAGCACTGCAAACAAAGCTAGTAGAGGTGATAGAATTCCAGCCAAGCTTCAAGTCCTAAATTAAATAAATAAATAAATAATGATGCTGTTAAAGTGCTGCACTCAACATGCCAGAAAATTTGGGAAACTCAGCAGTGGCCACAGGACTGAAAAAAATCAGTTTTCATTCCAATCCCAAAGAAAGGCAGTGTTAACAAATGTTTAAACTACCACACAATTGCACTCATTTCACATAATAGCAAAGAAAGGCTCAAAATTCTCCAAGCTAGGCTTCAGCAGTACCTGAACCAAGAACTTCCAGATGTTCAAGCTGGATATAGAAGACGCACAGGAATCAGAGATCTAATTGCCAACATCCACCGAATCATAGAAAAAGCAAGAGAATTCTAGAGAAACAGCTACTACTGCTTTATTGACTACATCAAAAGTTTTGATTGTGTGGATCACAACAAACTGTGATATATTCTGAAAGAGATGAGAATACCAGACAACCTCACCTACCTCCTGAGAAACCTGTATACAGGTCAAGAAGCAACAGTTAGAACTGGACATGGAACAATGGACTGGTTACAAATTGGAAAAGGAGTATATCAATGCTGTATATTGTCACCCTGCTTATTTAATTTACATGCACAGTATATCATGTGAAATGCTGGGTTGGATGAAGCACAAGCTGGAATCAAGATTGCAGGGAGAAATGTTAATAACCTCAGATATGTAGATGATTCCCCCCTAATGGCAGAAAGTAAAAAACTGGAGAGCCTCTTGATGAAGGTGAAAGAGGAGAGTGAAAAAGTTGGCTTATTTTCAACATTCAAAAAACAAAGGATTGCATCTGGTCCCATAACTTAATGGCAAATAGGTAGGGAAACAATGGATGCGGTGACAGAGTTTTGGGCTCCAAAATTACTACAGGTGATAACTGCAGCCGTGAAATTAAAAGATACTTGTTCCTTGGAAGAAAAGTTATGACAAACCTAGACAGCATATTAAAAAGCAGAGAAAGGTCCATCTAGTCAAACCTATGGTTTTTCTAGCAGTCATGTATGGATGTGAGTGTTGGACCATAAAGAAGGCTGAGTACTGAAGAATTGATGCTTTTGAACTGTGATGTTTAGAAGACTCTTGAGAGTCCCTTGCACTGCAACAAAATCAAACCAGTCAATCCTAAAGGAAATCAGTCCTGAATATTCATTGGAAGTATTGATATTGAAGCTGAAGCTCCAATACTTTGACCACCTGATGTGAAGAACTGACTCATTGGAAAATACCTTGATACTGGGAAAGATTGAAGGCAGGAGAAAAAGGAGATGACAGAGGATGAGATGCTTGGATGGCATCAGTGATTTGATGGACATGAATTTGAGCAAGCTGCAAGAGTTGGTGATAGACAGGGAAACCTGATGTGCTGCAGTCCATGGGGTCGCAAAGAGTCAGATGGTACTGAACTACTGAACTGAACTGAATGGTTTTGAACTCTGCCTTCAGCAAAACCTTATATGTTGACCTTCCTCCTACTGCCTCTTTGGAGCAGTCTCTCAGAGCTATTTAAAGTGCTTCCTCCTGGGGTGCAGTCCTCATTTTGCCCCAAATAAAACTTAACTTGCAAATCTAAAGTAGTATGTCTTTTAAGTCAACACCCTGGAGGAGGGCATGGCAATCCACTCTAGTATTCTTGCCCGGAGAATCTTGTGGACAGAGGAGCCTGGCAGGCTACAGTCTGTAGCATCACAAAGAGTTGGACATGACTGAAGTGACTGAGTATGCAGTCACCCGAGCAAATGTCCAAAAAGACCTGCTACTCTAAATCCAGTGAGTGACCCTAGGAATTAGATTATGTTCTTGAGATAGTTCTTGCCAATCCCATTTCCTGGACTAAATTTGCCATTTTACTTCTGTTTGCCTAGGCCACTGTCAGGACTTTTATTACAGATGATTACAGACCTCTGGTCTCTGTAATAAACAGTTTGGGACCTATATTAGCTTTTCTTCATTCAAAGAAGCATGAATTGTGACTAGCTCCAAGAACCAGCGCACAAACAAAATTTTATAATTTAACACTTCTATAACATGAATCTAGTTGTTTTGTATATCATAGGCCTACAAAAACTCTCCATAAATAGTATCACCCTGTTTTGTAAAATTTCATATCTCTTTTTTGAGAAGACCATATGCCCAATATTAATGAAAATTATAAGCTGACATATAACTTACATTGGCTAAAATAAACTATTTTAAAGAATTTCTATATCCCCCATTTTCTAAAAGTTAAAAATAGTATCATATTTGATCAAATATATATGTATGCCTTACTACACATTATATTCAATTTTCTTCCATATCTCCTTTGTTAATTTCACTGGTAAATTAAAATACAGCAACTATTTTAATTTGTATATTTTCATGATAAACACATGTTTTATATGTGAAATACGCAGAGTAAGAGTTGCTTGGTAAATTAATAAACAATTAGTTAAACTTATCTTCCATCTTTTTGGGCTCCAAAATCACTGCAGATGGTGACTGCAGTCATGAAGTTAAAAGATACTTGCTTCTTGGAAGAAAAGCTATGACCAAACTAGGCAGCATATTACAAAGCAGAGAGATTACTTTGCCAACAAATGTCTCTCAAGTCAAAGCTATGGTTTGTCCAGTAGTCACATGTGGATGTGAGTATTGGACTATAAAGAAAGCTAAGCACCAAAGAACTGATGCTTTTGAATTGTAATGTTGAAGAAGACTATTGAGAGTCCCTTGGACTGCAAGGAGATCCAACCAGTCCATCCTAAGGAAATCAGTCCTGAATATTCATTGGAAGGACTGATGCTGAAGCTGAAACTCCAATACTTTGGCCACCTGAGGTGAAGAGCTGACTCATTTGAAAAGACCCTGATCCTGGGAAAGATTGAAGGCAGGAGGAGAAGGGGATGACAGAGGATGAGATGATGGTTGGGTGGCATCACTGATTCAGTGAACATGAGTTTGATTAAACTCCAAGAGTTGATGATGGACAACGAAGCCTGGCATGCTGCAATCCATGGGGTTGCAAATAGTAAGACACGACTGATTAACTGAACTGAACTGATTAGTCAGTTATTTGCATCAGGTGGCCAAAGTATTGGAGCTTCAGCTTCAACAACAGTCCTCCCAGTGAATATTCAGGACTGGTTTCCTTTAGGATTGACTGATTTGATTTTCTTGCAGTCTAAGAAACTCTCAAGAGTCTTTCCAACAACGCAATTCAAAAACATCAATTCTTCGGTGCTTAGCTTTCTTTATGAAAGTTTATGGAAGTTATGGAAGTATGTGGAAGTTTATGGAAGCTTTCTTTATGGAAGTTTAACTTCCATAGTTAAACAAATACAGCATTCACACCAATAATGATGAAACTAGCACGTAAAACTATATCTTAAAATTTTACCTAGATTGTTCATTTTTAAAATGCTGATCTTGCTATATAACAGTGAAACAGGAAGCGGGCAGGGCACAATCTTTAAAAGAATGATGTAACCTGAGGACATGACATAAACTGATTAGAACCAAATAGGTCCAAGATGGCAGACAAGTTGATTTCCAGTAGACTTTCATCCTCTGTATATCTCAGTGTAAGAGTCAACAAGCTAAATGACATCCACACACATCATGTTAATTCCAAAGCTTACCATAAATTTCAAAAAGTGGTCAGTGGGCCAATCCTGGAGACTCCATTCCTTTCCCCAAATAACTGAAACACTCCTCGAACTTATTGGCCCATGAAACTACCCATCTCTATAAAAACTAGGGCTTCCCAGGGGTCTCAGTGGTAAAGAATCTGCCTACCAATGCAGGAACTACAGGAGACACAGGTTCAATCCTCAGGTCAGAAAGATCCCCTGAAGAAGGAAAAGGCCACCTGCTCCAGTATTCTTGTGGGAATAATCCCATGAACAGAGAAGCCCGGTGGGCTACAGTCCATGGGGTTGCAAAGAATCAGACATGACTGAGCACACAAAATTTGACAACCTGGTGCCACACTCACCTTCTGAGATGGTTCACACTCTGTCTGTGGAGTGTATTTCTCTTTAAATAAATCCACTTCTTACCTATCACTTTGTCTCTCACTGAACTCTGTGACGAGACATCAAAAATATGAGCTTTGTTAAGTCCTAAGACTGGGTAATGTGATCTCAGCTAAAGGAATATAGGTTCTGAGAAAAACAAATATCAGTAGCATTGAAATATATACATTACATTTGTGTGAAAGAGATAGCCATTGGGAAGTTGCTGTATAACACAGAGATCAGCCCAGAGCTCTGTGATGATCTACAGGGGTGAGATGGGGGGATGGAATGGGGGTGGGAGCTTCAAGAGAAAGGGGATATCTGTATACTTATGGCTGATTCACAGTGTTTTATGGCAGAAAGCAACACAACATTGTAAAGCAAAAAATAAGAAAAAAAATAACATGTTCTGAGAAAAAGATATCGTATATTAATGCATGTATATGAGACCTAGGAAAAATGGTACTGATGAACCTATCTGCAGGGCAGGAATAGAGACACAGACATAGAGAAGCAACTGGTGGACACAGTGGGGTAAGTAGTGGGGTGCTGAGGTGAGATAGTGGCATTGATATATATATATACACTACAGTTCAAAATAGATAGCTAGTGGGAAGCTGCTGTATAGAACAGGGAGATCAGCTCAGTGCTCTGGGATGACCTAGAGGGGTGGAATAGGGGAGGGGAGTGGGAGGAAAGCTCAAAAGGGAGGGGAATATATGTATTCACATGGCTGATTCATGATGTTGTACAGCAGAAAATAGCACAACATTGTAAAGTAATCATATTTCAGTAGAAAAAAAATATTTTAAGCTTAAAATGATTAAAAAAAAAAAAAAAGGCAAGTTCAAATCCCAATCTGAGTTTTGACTGGATTCAAGTCTCAGCCTGGGTTTCATGTCCCAGTCTAACTGTTAGTCACTAATTTATATCTGACTCTATGATCCCATGGACTGTAGCACACCAGGTTTCCCTGTCTTTCACCACCTCCTATAGTTTGCTCAGACTCATATCCATAGAATCAGTGATGCCATCAACCATCTCATCCTCTGTGGCCCTGCTCTCCTTTGGCCTTCAATCTTTCCCAGCATCATGGTCTTTTCCAATGAATTGACTGTCAGATGGCCAAAGTTTTGGAGATTTAGCTCCAGCATCATTCCTTCCAATAAATATTCAGGGTTGGTTTCCTTTAGGATTGACTGACTTGATCTCCTTGCTGTCCAAGGACTCTCAAGAGTCTTCTTTAGCACCATTATTCAAAAGTATCAGTTCTTCAGTGCTCAGCCATCTTTATGGTACAACTCTGACATCCATACACGACTACTGAGAAAACCACAGATTTGTGGCCAAGTGATATATATATTTTTTTAACATGCTGTGTAGGATTGGCATAACTTTTCTGCCAAGGAGCAGTTATCATCCACAGTGATTTTGAAGCCCAAGGAAAGAAAATCTGTCACTGCTTTCATTTTCCTCTCTTCTATTTGCCACGAAATGTTGGGACCAGATACTGTGATCTTAATTTTTTGAAAGTTGAGTTTTAAGACAGCTTTTTCACTCTCCTCTTTCACCCTCATCAAGAGGCTCCTTAGTTTCTCTTCACTTTCTGCCATTAGACTGGCATCATCTGCATATCTGAGGCTGTTGATAGGTCTCCAACAAATCTTTACTGTGATTCATCCAGTTCCACATTTCACATGATGTACTCTGAATATAAATTAAATAGGCAGGGTGACAATATACAGCCTTAATGTACCCCTTTCCCAATTTTGAACCAGTCAGTTGTTCCATGTCTGGTTCTAACTGTTGCTTCTTGACTCACATACTTGTTTCTCAGGAGATAGGTAAAGTGGTCTGGTACTCCTTTCTCTTTAAGAATTTTCTACTTGTGTGTGTGTGTGTGTGTGTGTGTGTGTGTGTGTGTGTGTGACTCACATAGTCGAAGGGTTTAGCCTAGTCCATGAAGCAGAAGCAGATGTTTTTCTGGAACTCCATTGCTTCCTCTATGATCCAATGGATGGTGACTTTGATCTGTTGTTCCTCTGCCTCTCCTAAACCCAGCTTATACATCTATCTAGAAGTCCCTGGTTCATGTATGCTGAAACTTAGCTGAAAGGTTTTGAGGGTTATCTCTCTAGCATATGAAATGAGCTCAATTGTATGGTAGTTTGAACATTCTTTGGAATTGCCCTTCTTTGGAATTGGAATGAAAACTGACTTTTTTGGGTCCTGTGGTCACTATGGTTCATATATATAATTACCTTTAAACAAAAAGTTATTTTTAACAGCTGATACAGTTAAAATTAATAAAAATGTTTTCAAATATTGTTACTTTGGAAATCTCAAGACATAGAAGTTAATAATAATATCATATTCAATCAAATATTAAATTTAAACCTCTCTAGGACAGAAATTCACTGTTAGATTAGAATATGAAAATTGTTTTCATTACAAATGCTCATTTTTTTTTCTTAACCTAACTCAAGAAAAGAGATTAGAATTATTTAAACAACTTTACTAGGTATTTGACATTTTAATACCAAGTAAAGATTTATCTGACATAAATATACTAAACATGCTAAATGAAGGGAATCTGAAATCATAAAGTTAAATAAGGATATCCATGATGCAACTACTGTGGAAAATGAGGGGCTACCATATAGAGTCTAGCATGTGAAATTATATATTATATACAAAAGTTATGTATCATATAATAAATGATATATAACTACTGGTAATTGGAATATATGAGCATAAAGTCAAGTGAAGATAATTTGACTGTAAGGTAATATTAGAGGATTAATGTTTGATTTTTGTTGTTTGTATAAATTGCAAAATTAGAGAAGTTGGAGTTAGTTCTGTTTAGGAAAAGGATTACTTCAATTATCTATGCATTTAACATTTATCTCTTAATACTGTAACATTTATAATTGTAGGTCATAAATGTTTATGTACTAAATGCCAGACCTTAAAAAATGAATAAGATTTCTACATAGAAATTTTTAACAGATAAGTTAATGGTTCTAGAAATAAAGATTTGAAGATGGGGATCTTAAAATAGGAAGAAAGCTAGGCGAGCCAAATGACAAATAAAGAAAAGCAGAAAGTCAAGAGAAAATACTGAAATACAGAGGACCCATAGTAAATATAAAAATAAAAAGCAATGCTTTTGGGAAAGTATTGACTCTACAACATAATAATAGTGTAATCACTCTGAGTCTGAAGACATACATAAAATGGATCAGATAACAATGAAGCTGTGTTGAGACTCAAACTAGCCTGCAGTGTGCTCAACAGCTCAGTAGTGTACAACCATTTTGTGATGGACTGTAGCCTGTCAGGCTCCTGTGTCCATGGGATTTCCTTGGCAAGAATACTGAAGTGAGTTGCCATTTCCTATTCCCGGGTATCTTCCAGACTCAGGGATTGAACTTGTGGCTCCTGTATTTGCAGGCAGATTCTTTACTACTGCACCACCAGAGAAGCTCCAAAATGTTAAGCATGCTGTCCAGAAAGTAAATTCTCAGAAATTATTAACTTATTTTTACAGAGGTTATTTCAGGAAAGTAATTCTGAAAAAGTCAAACTTGATTTTATTATGTAGTAGGTTATTTTTTAAAATGTTAAAATAGCCCCAGATTGCTTCTAAGGCTAGTGACATTGCCTATGATTCAGATGTTTTATATGAAACTTATACAGGCATAAAATTCTTTGATAATATGTCATAAGACTTTCAAAATGCAGAAAAAAATAGAATGGTTCAATGCACAGAATTGAACACTTAATGACTCTTAGTATTAAACCAAGTAGTTTTTTTATGAATTTACCATTTCACTAATAATAATAAAATTAAAGAAATATAAATCAAAATCAGCAGATAAAAATTAATTTTGATGAATTTCTGTAGGATTTTATTAGTGTTAAGATATTGACTCTGTGGTCAAAGTATCTACTTCAATACTTTGGGTTTTCTATTCTGACTCCAAGGGTATTAATGGTAAACCTATAGGAAATACATGTTTTTACATATTCTTCCCAATTAGGGCTTATATAAAAAATGTTAGCTTACAATTCCTATTCCACAACTCTACTTAAACTGACTCAATAGTCCAGCTATACTCTATTTCACCATGATTAGGGCAGAATTCTCTCTAGATCGTGGAAATCCCACTTCCCTCCTACATCTTCTCCATCAAATTTTATTTTCAAAATACTTAAAAAGAAACTCAATTGAGCTATACTAATGACTTAAACTGTTGTGTTGTATTAAAATTTGAGATTTGTACTAAGGTTCTCCATTTCCTGTTACTTGAAAACACCAATCAATTATTCCTTTTAAAAGGAAACAGGAAGTAATCATCCTATATTTAAAACAGCTTAAACTATAAGCTATTTGACGGATGCCAACAGGTTAAAACTTAAGGATGGTATGTCAGCCTTTTTCAATGTTGTATTTTGCCATTTATAAATAATAAGCATGCATATCAAATGAGTATGCCCTTTCCTAACAAAAAAGAAAAAAATCACCCAGAATAATCAGAATTTGGATTGTGACACAGTCTGATATAAACTCCAGATTTTCACACTTTGTTCTTCTTGATCCTTTATTATATTCTACCTTGTATTAATGCTCAAAATTCTCCAAGCCAGGCTTCGGCAATATGTGAACCGTGAAATTCCAGATGTTTAAGGTGCTTTTAGAAAAGGCAGAGGAACCAGAGATCAAATTGCCAACATCCTCTGGATCATGGAAAAAGCAAAAGAGTTCCAGAAAAACTTCTATTTCTGCTTCATTGACTATGCCAAAGCCTTTGACTGTGTGGATCATAATAAACTGTGGAAAATTCTGAAAGCGATGGAATACAAGACCACCTGAACTGCTTCTTGAGAAACCTATATGCAGGTCATGAAGCAACAGTTAGAACTGGACATGGAACTGGACTGGTTCCAAATAGGAAAAGGAGTACATCAAGGCTATATATTGTCACCCTGCTTATTTAACTTCTATGCAGAGTACATCATGAGAAATGCTGGGCTGGAAGAAGTACAAGCTGGAATCAAGATTGCCAGGAGAAATACAAATAACCTCAGATATGCAGATGACACCATCCTTATGGCAGAAAATGAAGAGGAACTAAAAAGTCCCTTGGACTGCAAAGAGATCCAACCNAAAAAAAAAAAACTCTCCAGAAAGCAGGAATAGAAGGAATATACCTCATTATAATAAAAGCCATATGATAAACCCACAGCAAACATTATCTTCAATGGTGAAAAATTGAAATAATTTCCCCTAAAGTCAGGAACAAGACAAGGGTTCTGCCCACTCTCACCACCACTATTCAACATAGTTTTGGGGGTTTTAGCCACAGCAATCAGAGAAGAAAAAGAAATAAAAGGAATCCAGATTGGAAAAGAAGAAGTTAAACTCTCACTGTTTGCAGATGACATGATCCTATACATAGAAAATCCTAAAGACACCACCAGAAAATTACTAGAGCTAATCAATGAATACGGTAAAGTTGCAAGATATAAAATTAACACAGAGAAATCCCTCACATTCCTATATACAAACAATGAGAAAACAGAGAAATTAAGGAAATAATCCCATTCACCATTGTGACAAAATGAATAAAATACTTACAAATAAACCCATCTAAAGAGATAAAAGAGCTATATATAGAAAACTATAAAACACTGATAAAAGTAATAAAATATGACACAAATAGATGGAGAAGTATACCATGTTCATGGATTGGAAGAATCAATATAGTGAAAATGAGTATTCTACCCAAAGCAATCTATGGATTCAATGAAATCCCTATCAAGCTACCAATGGTATTTTTCACAGAACTAGAATNAAATATGACACAAATAGATGGAGAAGTATACCATGTTCATGGATTGGAAGAATCAATATAGTGAAAATGAATATTCTACCCAAAGCAATCTATGGATTCAATGAAATCCCTATCAAGCTACCAATGGTATTTTTCACAGAACTAGAATAAATAATTTCACAATTTGTATGGAAATACAAAAAAACCTTGAATAACCAAAGCAATCTTGAGAAAGAAGAATGGAACTGGAGGAATCAACCTGCCTGACTTCAGACTATATTACAAAGCTACAGTCATTGAGACAGTATGTCCTGGCACAAAGACAGAAATATAGATCAGTGGAAAAAAATAGAAAGCCCAGAGATAAATTCATGAAGCTATGGACACCTTATCTTTGACAATGAAGAAAAGACAGTTTCTTTAACAAGTGGTGCTGGGAAAATTGGTCAACTGCCTGTAAAAGAATGAAAGTAGAACACTTTCTAATATCATACACAAAAATAAACTCAAAATGGATTAAAGATCTAAATNCTGTGGGTTTAGGCTGGGTTCGAGTCCCAGACACGTGGGTTCAAGTCCCAAGCAGGGTTTTGGCTGGGTTTGAGTCTCAGCCATGTGGGTTCAAGGCCCAATCTGAGGTAAACGGTTTCAGTATCACCAGATTCTACAGACTGTGAAGGTGATGTTCGCCTACACTGGGAGCAGCTGCCCTTTTGTGCTCCTCCTTGGACACAGGGTTTCCTTTGTGGCTCAGACAGTAAGAAGCTGCCTGAAATGCAGGAGATCAGAGTTCAATCTCTGGGTGAAGATCCTCTGCAGAAGGGAATGGCTACCCACTCCAGTATTCTTGCCTGGAGAATTCCAAGACAGAGGAGCCTAGAGGGTCACAGTCCATGGGGTCGCAGTCAGATGCAGCTGAGCAACTAACACTTTCACTTGGGGGCAGGCAGGTGACTAAGCTGACCACCTGTCCTAATAAACACCACAGGGCAGCACCCAGATGCAGGGACGCATCGGCTGGAGCTTTCTCACAGAGAAAGCAAGGCCAGAGTGAAATACAGAAGCAAGAGCTCTCATAAGGGGACTAATCCTGAACACTCATGAGCCAAACATGGGCTCCTTGACGTTGATCACGAACCAATATGGAGACAACCAGATTCCAGACACAGGAATGATTCTAATGATTTCATAAATACTCCACAGCCAGAGTTCTCCAAAAGTCAACTCAGGTCACGTTACTGTTGGCACTGACACCCTTGAATGTACCCCAGTTCAGTTCAGTTGCTCAGNACACCTACCATCTTACTTGGGTTTCTCTTACCTTGGGTGTGGGGTATCTCTTTACAGCTACTCCAGCAAATCACAGCTGCTGCTCCTTGCCTTGGACGAGGGGTATCTGCCTACTGCCACCGTTCCTGACCTTCAATGCGGGATAGCTATCCATCTTTCTATATATATATTGGCTTCCCAGGTGATGTAGTAGTAAAGAATCCACCTGCCAATACAGGGGATGCAAGAGTCACAAATTTGATCCTTGGGTTGGGAAGATACTCTGGAGAAGGAAATGGGAACCCACTTCAGTATTCTTACCTGGAGAATTCTATGGACAGAGGAGCCTGGCATGGGGTCACAAAGAGTCAGACACAACTGGGCATGCGTGTATACATATATATATATATATATATATACACACTCTATATTATAATAATATAATGCATAACATAAGCAACATGCCAGATAAATGCTCCTGAAAACAACTGTTGCCATTCTTAGAATATAGAGTAATAGCAACAAGAGGAAAAACAGACAACTAAGTTTTAATGATTATGACTTGATATCATATACCATGTGCTTCATTATATAAACAATAATAAAAATGCATCGTCTTTTGCTGTGCAGAACTCCACCTCCCTCCTAAATGCACCATTATTTCCTTTGGGGAAGCTATTTTCCCCTCAGTTGGCATTTTTACCTAATGAGAATCGTCCTCCTCCTCACCTTCCATGGAGTCGTTACCTGAGAATTTACATCTTCCCTGTGGCCCAGACAGTAAAGAATCTGCCTGTAGGGAAGGAGACCGAGGTTCAGTCCCTGGATCAGGAAGATCCCCTGAGGAAGAGAATGGCAACCCATTCCACTATTCTTGCCTGGAGAATTTCTTGAACAGAGGAGCCTGGTGAACTACAGTCCAGTCCAGCTCAGTTCAGTTCAGTCGCTCAGTCGTGTCTGACTCTGCAACCCCATGGACTGTAGCATGCCAGGCTTTCCTGTCCATCACCAACTCCTGGGCTACAGTGGGGTTGCAAAGAGTCAGACACAGCTGAGTGATTAACTTTTTCGCTTTCATACTTTACATCTTGAAGGTTCCTGCCACAGGCAGGAAGCCAGAATCTGCACAGCCTGTCCTCCAGCTTCTTTGTCCTTCAGAGGTCAGACTTAGGGGCTCCCATTTCCAAGCCTGTTGTTTCAATTTCTCAGTGACCTTCTGGGAATGCTAACTTTTTAAGAACTCCCTCTTCTGTTTAAGTCAGTCACAGTGAAGCCTGAACTCCTGCCACGGCCATGCTAGTTGTGGGCATCAGGCTCTCCTTTTGACTCTTGTCAAGTCCTGAGTCACAGATGGACATAGATAGAGGATACCTCAGGACAGAGAATGTGACCATGTCTCCTTGGCACAAGCTTGCTGCTAACTGGTGAAGTGGGAGAGAAAAAGAATCAGATGAGGCACAGTAAGAGTGCATCTTAAATTTTCTTATGAGCCCCAAATTTTTAAAAGGTGTATATGAATTAAAGAATTAGTTGCGAGTCGAAGATGTATTTTAAAGCAGTTGAGTTAGTCTCTAATTCTCACATGCGTTTTAAAAATTTGAATTTAGGCATCAGAGGATCTATGCTCAAGGTAAAGAACTGTCACTTATTCCAGGACAGGAAATTGAAAAGTCTTACTACCACATGAGTGCATTTCATAATCCATAAAATCAGTGGTAGACCCATCTTTTATCTAACACCCTAATAACCTATCATTCATTATTGAATATAACTTGAAGAAATCAGAATAATGTGTTTGTACCAATTAAAGATAAATAAATGTATATTCATGAAATAAGTTTTTTTAAAAGAAACGCTTATATTCCTTCGATATAATTATTCAACTAAGAAATACATTTTAACACAATACAAAATGAGCACACTTGTTTGTACTACAAATATCCCCCTGCAGACCAATAATGAATGTCTGTTACAAAGAGTTTCAAATGACTTTCTTTTTTTTTTTTTAATGTTTATTTATTTATTTATTTTTTTAAATTTGACTTTACAATACTCTATTGGGTTTGCCATACATCAACATGCAACATTTTATTCTGAGATGCTTTAAATAGTCCCNGAGTTTCAAATGACTTTCTTTTTTTTTTTTTTTTTAATGTTTATTTATTTATTTATTTTTTTAAATTTGACTTTACAATACTCTATTGGGTTTGCCATACATCAACATGCAACATTTTATTCTGAGATGCTTTAAATAGTCCCCTACTGATTGATCACAATTTCTGTTTCTCAGTGAACTTTAACTTGTTATAATAAAACATTTGACTCATGTGAAAGAATTTTAAACTACACATATATAAGATGTGAAAGAAGAAAGTGAAAAAGTTGGCTTAAAGCTTAACATTCAGAAAACTAAGATCATGGCATCCGATCCCATCACTTCATGGCAAATAAATCGGGAAACAGTGAAAACAGTGGCTGACTTTACTTTTCTGGGCTCCAAAATCACTGCAGATGGTAATTGCAGCCATGAAATTAAAAGATGTTTACTCATTGGAAGGAAAGTTATAACCAAACTAAATAAGATAGCATATTAAAAAGCAGAGACATTACTTTGTCAACAAAGGTCCATCTAGCCAAGGCTATGGTTTTTCCAATGGTCATGTATGGACGTGAGAGTTGGACTATAAAGCAAGCTGAGTGCCAAAGAACTGATGCTTTTGAACTGTTGTGTTGGAGAAGATTTTTGAGTCCCTTGGACTGCAAGGAGATCCAACCAGTCCATCCTAAAGGAGATCAGATCTGAGCGTTCATTGGAAGGACAGATGTTGAAGCTGAAACTCCAATACTTTGGCCACGTGATGCAAAGAGCTGACTCATTGGAAAAGAGCCTGATGCTGGGAAAGATTGAGGGCAGGAGGAGAAGGGGATGACAGAGAATGAGATGGTTGGATGGCCTCACCGACTCAATGGACATGGATTTGGGTGGACCCTGGGAGTTGGTGATGGACAGGGAGGCCTGGCATGCTGCGATTCATGGGGTTGCAAAGAGTTGGACACAACTGAGTGACTGAACTGAACTGATATAAGATGTTTCTGCTGGAGAGTGTAAAGAGAAATGTTAAATCAGGTTTTGTCTAATGATCACATATTCTGAATCAGCATGATCTCGGTTGAGATTTTTTTTTCCTGAAAATTTATTAATTTGTTTTGATTTATTTTAGAAGTAAAAAAACCACATAGTTTACAAAAGTGATTGTTTTAATATTAAATATTGTACCCACTCATAATCTGATACTACAGATTACTCAATAAGATAATTTGAAGGAAAGTCGAGTTAATCAGCCTTTAAAGAAGGCCAAAGTATACTGCATATACTGAGAAACTGCCATAGCTCCCCCAAAGTTGGTTAAATTCCAGGTGCTTGATGCAAGGTCACTGTGATCACTGCAGGAACACACGTTTCTAAGGGATCATTTGATTTCACTAAAGGTCATTTTTCAACGATTTATGTTTGAAACTAAATGATGTATCTTTATTCACAGAGGAACAGTTTCTGCAAGCTATTAAGTGAATCCTCTATTTAACAGATATATATCTTTGAAAAGTGTACTATCATCCCTAGGAAATACAAGAAATCAATTCAAGTCAATTACATTCAGTAAGTATTTATTAAGGCTTATTTTGTACTGGTTACAATAGAGACTCAAAGATGCCAGGCTACTGTGCCCCTGTATTCAGTGAGCCTACTTTTTTTCTATTGGGAACCACACAGGCATTTAAATACCTTCAGTTCAGTTCAGCTCAGTCCAGTCACTCAGTCGTGTCTCTTTATGACCTCATGAAGCACAGCATGTTAGGCCTCCCTGTACATCACCAACTCCCAGGGTTTACCCAGATTCATGTCCACTGAGTAAGTGATGCCATCCAACCATCTCATCCTCTGTCATCCCCTTCTCCTGGGAATCTTTCCCAGCATCAGGGTCTTTTCCAATGAGTCAGCTCTTCGCATCAGGTGACCAAAGTACTGGAGTTTCAGCATCAGCATCAGGCCTTCCAATGAACACCCAGGACTGATCTCCTTTAGGATGGGCTGGTTGGATCTCCTTGCAGTCCAACGGGCTCTCAGGAGTCTTCTCCAACAGTGAGGTAATGAAGGGAATGGTTAATGTGAATTGGCAAGTTAAGATAAACTTCATGGATAAGGGACTCATGGAATTATATTTTGAATGGGTAGAAATGCCATAAGAAAAGACCAAGTATTAGAAGAAAAATCAATAAAGACACAAATATATTAAAAACACAACAACAACTTCTGCTTGCCAGGGAGGCAAGGCAGGTCAAAGATGACAAATGATGAGGTAGATGAGCTAATTTTAATAAAATAATTTTATGTCACAAAGAACTAAAGTGTATACCTTAAAAAAGCATTAACTTTTTTAATATGTAGAAGTTTAGAGAGGGAGAGTTCAATATGCTGAAGATCTTTAAGGCAGAGCTTTTTAGTCTAGTTGGTGAAACGGAGTGTTAAGGGTATCTGTGAACCTTCAAAACTGCAGGTAAAATTTATGTTTGAATTTTTCTACTTGGTCTGTGACTCCTCAAAATTGTAAACATTGCTGTAAGATAGTCCAGAACCTATAAATGGGGAAATATTTTCCCAATTTCAGTAAATTAAATGTCTATCAAGTTACTGGCTAAAATCAGAAATCTGAGAGCAAATCTTGTCACTATGTCATAAATCATTATTTTATTTTCAATATATGAAGTCTTCATATGTTTATCTCTACCAATGTTATTTGAAACTAAATCACCATTTTCTTCTCATCTGGATTAATTCAATAGTACCTTTAATGGCTTTATCTCTTAATTATCTCTTCTCCAGTGTAGTCTTTAAGAATATAAATCAGCTCTAAGCTCTGTCTGTCTTAAAAATCCTTCAATAAGCCCAGAGGTAAATCCACGCACCTATGGACACCTTATCTTTGAAAAAGGAGGCAAAAGTATACAATGGAGAAAAGACCATCTCTTTAAAAAGTGGTGCTGGGCAAACTGGTCAACCAGCTGTAAAAGAATGAAACTATAGCATTTTCTAACACCATACACAAAAATAAACTCAAAATTGATTAAGGATCTAAATGTAAGGGAAGAAACTATAAAACTCCTAGAAGAAAACATAGGCAAAATACTCTCTGACATAAACCACAGCAAGATCCTCTATGACCCATCTCCCAGAGTAATGGAAATAAAAGCAAAAATAAACAAAGGGGACCTACTTTAACTTAAAAAAATTAGCACAACAAAGGAAACTCTAAGCAAGGTGAAAAGTCAGCCTTCAGAGTGTGAGAACATAATAGCAAATGAAGCAACTGACAAAGAATTAATCTCAAAAATATACAAACAGCTCATGAATCTCAATATCAGAAAAATAAATGACACAATCAAAAAATGGGCCAAAGAACTAAACAGACATTTCTCCAAAGAAGACATNGGAAAGATCAGGTGTGGGAGTTGTATGATACATTTATCAATAAGATCAAGCTCTTGGATACTGTATTTTAAATGTAATTATAATAACTTTCTTGTAAATAAGAACACATTTTAAGAGACTCTGAAATATATACAGAATCATTCCCCTGCTAATGCAATAAGATTTTTAAAATCCCACTGCAGAAATAAAGTAGCAATTAAAATAGCATTTATAACTAAATATGTTTAAAATGTTTCTTCCTATAAAAGAGCAAAATTTTAAGCCATTTAAAATAACCATCTGTTTCCTTGTGATATAAAATTTTTAGTATCCTTGTGTAATTAATATTAATATCGCTTTCTGTTAATAACCTTATCTGTCAGAGAGTAAAGCAAAGATGTAAGGGAAGATATATTCATTGAAAGAAGTTCAAGAATGCAAAACCAATGTAATGTACAGATACTAAAGGAATAAACACACTGAAAGCTTGAGGATAAGCCTGATCTGCACACAGCTCTCTCTTGACAATCTATCAGCTGTCTATCAATCTATCACCCATCACTCTACCTACCCACCTACCTACCTACCTATCTCATTTAGCCAGCCACCCAGCCACCCCAATTTGTCTATCTCTGCTTAACGATCTATCAACCACCCTACCTACCTACCTACCCAATCTCATCTGCCCCTGGGTCCATCCATCCCCCTCGCCCACTCCCAATTTATCTCTCTATTGCCATCTATCAATCTACCTACCTACCTGCTGTTGCTGCTGCTAAGTTGCTTCAGTCGTGTCCGACTCTGTGCGATCATAGACGGCAGCCCACCAGGCTCCTGTGTCCCTGGGATTCTCCGGGCAAGAACACTGGAGTGGGTTGCCATTTCTTTCACCTACCTATCTCCTTTTAACCATCTTACAACTACTTGTATTTTTACAAACACTCCTCTCTACCACCACTCTCACTCCTGTCTTTCTATTGGTATTTACAAACATTTTAAGCCCTCGAAGCATGTATTTGTAAATTCTGCAACAGGAAGCAAGGGAGGGGTGGAAAAAGATCTGATCAAATTTTATTCTAAGAAGTGAAAAGGTCTCCAGGGAGACAGTATAATTAAAGTTCCTTAAGCGACTTGATTCCTAGGTTGAGAACCTGAGCAAAGTAAAGGAATACAGAATGAGTATTTTTCTGTCCCCAGAGTGGTAAAATGCCATGAGAAAATGTNCCTGGGATTCTCCAGGCAAGAACACTGGAGTGGGTTGCCATTTCCTTCTCCAATGTATGAAAGTGAAAAGTGAAAGTGAAGTTGCTCAGTCGTGTCCAACCCTAGAGACCCCATGAACTGCGTGCGTCTGACCTGAGAAGGGCACAAAACGCACGCCAACCGAGTCTGTGACCTTGCAGAGTAAATCACCTGAACCTGAGCAGCTTAGACATAGGAAGTGCACAAAACGCAGGGCCCACATTGGACAGTGGCCCTACAGAGCAACCTGGCACCTTAGCATTGGAGACCCGGAAAGCACATGCCACTGTGAGCTGGGGGAAACCCAGTGTGGTCCATGCACTGCGAGCACTCCCCACACAGGCCAGTGATATTTGTTTGCAGTGTTCCTTCCTCCCTCCCCACAACACGATTGAACAAGTGAGCCTAAATAAGCAACCACGTTAGCCCCTTGTGTCAGGGCAGAAATTACACACTTAAGAGACTTGCAAACAGAGGAAGCCAAAATTAAAAAAGAAGAGGGAACTCTTTGGAAGTTACAGGGGCAACAGATTAAAACCCTGTAGTTAACATTGAATAAGCATTGGAAGGGGCCTATAGACCTTGAGAAGTACAAGCTGGAGCAAGGAACTATCTGAAACTGAACTGACCCCACACTGCCCACAAGAGCTCCAGAGAAATTCCCCAATATATCTTTACTATTATTATTTTTAAATTTTATTTTATTTTTAAGTTCTTTATTACTCCTTTAATTTTCATTTTTATAACCTATTACCTTGCAAAAAAAGACCCTATCTTTAAGGTGAATTTCATATATATGTATAGATATAGATAGATAGATATAGTGATTTTGTTTTGTATTTTTAATATTGTATTTTTGAGAATCTAACCTCTACTGTATATTTTTAATCTTTGCTTTTTGGTATTTGTCCTCAATTTTGTGCCTTTAAGAATCTAATTATCAGTATCCATTTTTTTCTTAGGGATGTGATTACTGGCTTGATTGCTCTGCCCTCATTTGACTCTTCCTTTTCTCCTCCAGGTTACCTCTGTCCCCTCCCTCCCCCTTCTCTTCTTTACTTAACTCTGTGAATCTCTCTGGGTGTTCCAAGCTGTTGAGAAAACTTAGGGAACTGATTACTGGCTAGACTGATCTCTCCCCTTTTGATTCCCCCTCTTTTCCTCCTGGTCACCTCTATTTCCCTCTTCCCTATTCTCTTCTCTATATAACTCTGTGAACCTCTCTCAGTGTTCTGCACTGTGGATGATTTTTTCACCATTAACCTAGATGTTTTATCATCTGTGCTATATGGATGGAGAAGTCTTGAGGCTACTGTAAGAATAAGCCTGAAATCCAGAGACAAGAGGCTTAAATCCAAAACTTGAGAATACCAGAAAACTCCTGACTCCAGGGAACATTAATCAACAAGAGCTCATCCAAAAGCCTCCATACCTACACNCTACTGTAAGAATAAGCCTGAAATCCAGAGACAAGAGGCTTAAATCCAAAACTTGAGAATACCAGAAAACTCCTGACTCCAGGGAACATTAATCAACAAGAGCTCATCCAAAAGCCTCCATACCTACACTGAAACCAAGTTCCACCCAAGAGCCAACAAGTTCCAGAGCAAGACATACCATGCTTATTCTCCAGCAACACAGGAACACAGCACTGAGCATTAAAATACAGGCTGCCCAAAGGCTTGCCAAACACATAGACACCTCAAAACTCACTACTGGATTTCAATGCACTCCAAAAAGAAGAGATCCACCTCCACCCACCAAAACACTGACACAAGCTCCCATAACCAGGAAACCTTGATAAGTCACTAGTCCAACCCCACCCACAGGGAGCCAGCTCCACAATATAGAGGAATCACAAACTTTCAGCATACAGAAAAGCCACCCCAAACACAGCAACCTAAACAAGATGAAAAGGCAGAGAAATATTCAGCAGGTAAAGGGACATGACAAATGCCCACCAAACCAAACCAAAGAGGAGGAGATAGGGAGCTTACCTGAAAAAGAATTCAGAATAATGATAAGAAAGACGATCCAAATCTTGAAAACAAAATAGAGTTATAGGTAAACAGATTAGAGACAAGGATTGAACAGATGCAAGAAAAGTTTAACAAGGACCTAGAAGAAATAAAATGCAGGCAATCAATAATGAATAATGCAATAACTGAGATAAAAAGTATTCTGGAGGGAACCAACAATAGAATAGCTGAGGCAGAAGATAGGACAAGTGAGGTGGAAGATGGATGGTGGAAATAAATGAAGCAGAGCAGAAAAAAGAGAAAAGAATTAAAAGAAATGAGGACATGCTCAGGGACCTCTGGGACAATGTTAAATGCCCCAACATTAGAATCATAAGAGTATCAGAAGAAGAAAACAAAAATAAAGGGCATGAGAAAATATTTGAGATAATAGTTGAAAACTTCCTTAAAGCGGGGAAGGAAATAACTACCCAAGTCCAAGAAACCCAGAGAGTCCCAAATAGGATACACTCAAGAGGAAACACCTCAAGACACGTATTAATCAAATTAATGAAGATCAAACACAAAGAGCAAGCATTAAAAGCAGCAAAGGAAAATTGACAAATAATACACAAGGGGATCCCCATAAGGATAACAGCTGATCTTTCAATAGAAACTCTTCAGGCCAGAAGGAAATGGCAGGACATAGTTAAAGTAATGAAAGAGCAAAACATACAACCCAGATTACTATACCCAGCAAGGATCTCATTCAAATATGAAGGAGAAATCAAAAGCTTTATAGACAAGCAAAAGATGAGAGAATTCAGCACCACCAAATCAGCTCTCCAACAAATGCTAAAGGATCTTCTCTAGGCAGGAAACACATATATTGTTTATAAACTCGAACCCAAAACAAAAATGTAAATTACAATGGGAATCATATTTATCAACAATTACCTTAAATGTAAATGGGTTGAATGCCCCAACCAAAAGATGGCTGAATGGATACAAAAACAAGACCTCTATATATGGTGTCCACAAAAGAGCCACCTCAAAACAAGGGACATATACAGACTGAAAGTGAAGGGCTGGAAAAAGATATTTTTTACAAATGGAGACCAAAAGAAAGCAAGAGTAGAAATACTCATATCAGATAAAATAGACTTTTATAAAATATATAAAATAAAGTCCATGAAAAGAGACAAAGAAGGACATTACATATGATCAAAGGAGCAATACAAGAAGAAGATATAACAATTATAAATATATATGCATCCAACATAGGAGCACCGCAATATGTAAGGCAAATACTAGCAAGTAGGAAAGGGGAAATTAACAATAACACAATAATAGTGGGAGACTTTAATACCCCACTCACACTTATGGATAGATCAGTCAAACAGAAAATTAACAAGGAAACACAAACTTTAATGGACCAGTTAGACTTAATTGATATCTATAGGACATTTCACCCCAAAACAATTAATTTTACCTTTTTCTCAAGTGCACACGGAACATTCTCAGGACAGATCACATCATGGGCCATAAATCTAGCCTTGGTAAATCCAAAAAATTTGAAATTATTTCAAGTCTCTTTTCTGATCACTATACAGTAAGATTAGATGTCAACTACAGGAGGAGGGGGGGAAACTATTAAAAATACACACATACAGAGCCTTAACAACAGACTTCTGAATAACCAACAAATCACAGAAAAAATCAAAATGGAAAGCAAAACATGCATAGAAACAAATGAAAATGAAAATGTGACAACCCAAAACCTATGGGATGCAGTAGAAGCAGTGCTAAGGGGAAGGTTCATAGCAATACAAGCCTACCTCAAGAAACAGGAGAGAAATCAAATAAATAACCTAACTTTACACCTAAAGCAACTAGAAAAAGAAGAAATGAACAACCCCAGGGTTAGTAGAAGAAAAGAAATTTTTAAAATTAAGGCAAAAATAAATGAAAAAAACAAACAAAGGAGATCATAGCAAATATCAACAAAACTAAAAGCTGTTTCTTTGAGGAGATAAATAAAATATATGAATCATTAGCCAGACTCATCGAGAAAAAAAAAAGGGAGAAGAATCAAATTAAGAAAATTAGAAATGAAAATGGAGAAATCACAACAGGCAACACAGAAATAGAAAGGAGAATAAGAGACTACTAATAGCAACTATATGGCCATAAAATGAACACCTTGGAAGAAATGGACAAATTCTTAGAAAAGTATAACCTTCCAAAACTGAACCAGAAAGAAATAGAAAATCTTAACAGACCCATCACAAGCATGGGAATACAAATTGTAATCAAAAATCATCCAACAAACAAAAGCCCAGGACCAGATGGCTTCACAGTTAAATTATACCAAAAATTTAGAGAGGAGCTAACACCTATCCTGCTCATATTTTTCCATAAAATTGCTGAGGAAGGTAAACTGCCAAATTCATTCTATGAGACCACCACAACCCTAATACCAAAGCCAGATAAAGATGCCACAATAAAAGAAAATTACAGACCAATATCACTGATGAACATAGATACAAAAATCCTCAACCAAATTCTAGCAAACAGAATATATATATTTAAATGATAATGTATTTAAATGATCATACATCATGACCAAGTGGCTTTTATCCAAGGGATGCAAAAATTCTTCATTATTTGAAAATCAATCAATGTGATACACCACATTAACAAATTGGAAGATAAAAACCACACGATAATCTCATTAGAAGCAGAGAAACCATTGACAAAATTCAACATCCATTTATGATTAAAAAAAAAAAAAAACCTCCAGAAATCAGGCATAGAAGGAACATACCTCAACATAATAAAAGCCATATATGATAAACCCACAGAAAATATTATCCTCAATGGTGAAAAATTGAAAGCATTTCTCCTAAAGTAAGGAACAAGACAAGGGTGCCCACTCTCACCACTACTATTCAACATAATTTTGGAAGTTTTAGCTACAGCAATCAAAAAAGAAAAAGAAATAAGAGAAATCCAGATTGGAAAGAAGGAAGGAAGACTCTCACTGTGCGCAGATGACATGATCTTCTACATAGAAAACCCTAAAGACACAACCAGAAAATTACTAGAACTAATCAATGAATACAGTAAATTTGAAGGACATAAAAAGAATTCACAGAAATCCCTTGCATTCTTATACACTAACAATGAGAAAACAGAAAGAGAAATTAAGGAAACTATATCATTCACCATTGCATTGAAAAGAATAAAATAATTAAGAATAAATCTACCTAAAGGAACAAAAGACCTATATATAGAAAACTATAAAACACTGATGAAAGAAATCAAAGATGACACAAATAGATGGAGAAATATACCATTTTTATGAATCAGAAGAATCAATATAGTGAAAATGAGTACACTACCCGAAGAAATCCATAGATTCTATGCAATCTCTATCAAGTTGCCAACAGTATTTTTCACAGAACTTGAACAAATAATTTCAAAATCTGTATGGAAATTAAAAACAAAAACAAAAAAAGACTCAAATAACCAAAGCAATCTTGAGAAAGAATGGAATGGGAGAAATCAACCTGCCTGACTTCAGACTATACTACAAAGCTACAGTCATGAAGACAGTATGGTACTGGCACAAAGACATAAATATAGATCAATGGAAGAAAATAGAAAGCCCAGAGACAATTCCAGGCACCTATGGACACCTTATCTTTGACAATGGAGGCAAGAATATACAATGGAGAAAATACAATCTCTCTAACAAGTGGTGCTGAGAAAACTGGTCAACCACCTATAAAAGAATGAAACAGAACACTTTCTAACACCATACACAAAAATAAACTCAAAATAGATTAAAGATCTAAATGTAAGACCAGAAACTATAAAACCCCTAGAGGAAAACATAGACAAATCACACTCCGACATAAACCACATCAGGATCCTCTATGAACCATCATGCAGAGTATTGGAAATAGAAGCAAAAATAAACAAATGGGGCCTAATTAATCTTAAAAGCTTTCACACGATGAAGGAAACTATAAACAAGGTGAAAAGACGGCCTTCAGAATGGGAGAAAATAATAGCAAACAGAGCAACTGACAAAGAGTTAATCTCAAAAATACACAAGCAGCTCATGCAGCACAATACCAGAAAAATAAATGATCCAATCAAAAAATGGGCCAAAGAACTAAATAGACATTTCTCCAAAGAAGATGTACAGATGGCTAACAAATACATGAAAAGCTCAACATCACTCACTTTATCAGAGAAATGCAAATCAAAACCACAACGAGGTACCATCTCACGCCAGTCAGAATGGCTGTGATCCAAAGGTTTACAAGCAATAAATGCTGGAGAGAGTGTGGAGAAAAGGGAGACTTCTTACACTGTTGGTGGGAATGCAAACTAGCACAGCCACTATGGAGAACAGTGTGGAGGTTCATTAAAAAAAACTGGAAATAGAACTGCCACATGACCCAGCAATCTGACTGCTGAGCATGCACACCAAGGAAACCAGAATTGAAAGAGACATATGTACCCCAATGTTCATCATAGCACTGTTTACAATAGCTAGGACATGGAAGCAAACTAGATGTCCATTGCGGACGAATGGATAAGAAAGCTGTGGTACATATACATAATGGAATTTTACTCGACTATTAAAAAGAACATGCTTGAATCAGTTCTAATGAGGTGGATGAAACTGGACCCTATGAAACAGAGTGAAGTCAGAAAGAAAAACACCAATACAGAATGTTAACACATATATGTGGAATTTAGAAAGATGATAATGATAATCCTATATGTGAGACAGCAAAAGGGTCACAGATATAAAGAACAGACTTTTGGACTCTGTGGGAGAAGGTGAGGGTGGGATGATTTGAGAGAATAGCATTGAAACCTGTATATTACCATATGTGACATAGGTGACCAGTCCAAGTTTCATGCATGAAATAAGGCACTCAAAGCTGGTGCACTGGGACAAACCTGATGGATGGGAAGGAGGGTGGCAGGATGGGGAGTCAGGATGGGGGCCATATGTATACCCATAGCTGATTCATGTCAATGTATGGCAAAAACCACTACAATACTGTAAAGTAATTAGCCTCCAAATGGCATTGAAGCATGTATACTATTATGTAAGAAACGAGGTGCCAGTCTAAGTTCGATGCAGAATGCAGGATGCTTGGGGCTGGTGCACGGGGATGATCCAGAGAGACTTTGTGGGGTGGGAGGTGAGAGGGGGATTCAGGATTTGGAGCTCGTGTACACCTGTGGTGGATTCATGTCGATGTATGGCAAAGCCAATAGAGAGTATTGTAAAGTAAAATAAAGTAAAAAATAAATAAATAAAATTAATTTTTTAAAAGATATAATGTCCAGAACTGGAGCTTTGATTGGCATTGACCTCTGAATCCATTTGAGAAAATGCACAGCTATTTTCAATGCTTACCAAGCTTAGTCATGGATCACATATGAAGAGAAAATGGAAATGGGATAGCAATGACTTCTGCATCTTTAATTCTTTAATTTAAGTACTTATCTCTGTAATGTTCCCCGGCAATATAATACTGCAATCTTATAAGTGGATAAGTGTGGCAGAGTTACTTCAGAGACTTATAGTAGGCTATTTCTACTTTCTCATTCTAGTAGTGTAACTCAAAGGATTTTTTTGTTTTGTTTTGTTTTGTTTTTGTCAGTTACTGCTAATCTATCTACTGGGGCTTTGAAAAAAACATAGGATTGGTCTGTGATTCCACTAAGCTCACTGCAAGACTGATTTGAATAACAATTCCATTAATGTCTTGACAACAGATATCCAAAGAGATGATCTATCTGTGGAACACACAGTGCCTTTTCATTTCTCTAAAAATTAACATAAATATATTTTATATCCTGAAAATTGTGAGTATTACACTTTGCCCAGTGTGAAGCCACACTGTTAAATGACCAAGTCTTTCTGGTCAGTTTTCATCCCAATCCCAAAGAAGGGCACTACAAAAGAATGTTCAAATTACCAAACCATTGGGATTATTTCCCACGTTAGTAAGATTTTACTCAAAATCCTTCATACTAGTCTTCAGCAGTACTTGAAATGAGAACCTCTATATGTACAAGCTGGGTTTACAAAAGGCAGAATAACCAGAGATCAAATTGCTATCATTTGTTGGAACACAGAGAAAACAAGGGAATTACAGAAGAACATCTACTTCTGCTTCATTGACTATGCTAAAGCCATTGACTGAGTGGATCACAACAAAATGTGGGAAATTCTTAAAGAGATTGGAATACCAGACAATTTTACCTGTCTCCTGAGAAACCTGTACATTGGTCAAGAAACAACAGATAGAACTTTACATTGAAGAACTGTGCAAAATTGGGAATTGAGTACAATAAAGCTGTATATTGTCACCTGCTTATTTTACTTATGTGCAGAGTGCATCATGTAAAATACCAGGCTGTATGAGTTACAAGCTGGAATCAAGATTGCTTGGGAGAAGTATTAACAACCCCAAATATGCAGATAATACTACTCTAATGGTGGAAAGTGAAGAGGAATGAAATGGCTTCTTGATGAAGGTGAAAGGGGAGAGTGAAAATGTTGGCTTAAAACTCAACATTCAAAAAACTAAGATCATGGCATTTGGCAACTATAGCCATGAAATTATAAGACATTTTCTCCTTGGAAGGAAACCTATGACAAACTTAGAGAGCATATTAAAAGCAAAGACATCACTTTGCCAACAAAGGTCCATGTAGTCAAAGCTATGGTTTTTCCAGTAGTCATACATGGATGTGAGAGATGGACCATAAAGAAGGCTAAGCAATAGAGAATTGATGCTTTTGAATTGTAGTGCTGGAGAAGATTCTTGAGAGTCCTTTTGACAGCAAGGAAGTCAAACCAGTGAATCCTAAATGAAATCAGCCCCGAATATTCACTGGAAGCACTGAGGCTCAAGCTGAAACTTCAGTACATTAGCCACCTGATGCCAATAGCCGAAGTCATTGAAATGATCCTGTTGCTAAGAGAGATTGAAGGCAAAAAGAGAAGAAGATGGTAGAGGATGATGTGGTTGGATAGCATCACTGACTCAATTGACATGAACTAGGGAAAACTTCAGGAGGTAGTGAGGGATATGGAGGCCTGGCGTGCTGCAGTCCACAGGGTCATAAAGTGTCAGATACAACTTAGCAACTTAAAAACAACAACTACTTTCTGAAGAAAGCCAGAGACATAATTCATGATATTTACTTGTAGACAAGAATAGGCAGGAACGTGTTCTAATGTTACTAAATTTTATGTGTAAAGATATATATGTTATGCTGGAGCATCAAGTGGTGGCTGTGCAACACTGGAACTGCCAGCAGCCAAGAGGAGATACCCCAGGTCCAAGGTAAGGAGCAACCGCTGAACTTTGCTGGAGAGGCAATGAAGAGATACCCCATGCCCAATATAAGAGGAGCCCTAGTAAGAAGGTAGACACTTAGGGCACCAGGGGCAGACAGGCTGAAACCTCAATCACAGAAAACTAACCAATCTAATCACATGGACCACAGCCCTGTCTAATTCAATGAAACTAAGCCATGCCCTATAGGGCCACCCAAGATGGACGGATTATGGTGGAGAGTTCTGACAAAAAGTGGCCCACTGGAGAAGGAAATGTCAAAATACATCAATATTCATGCCACGTGAGCTGCGTGAACAGTATGAAAAGGCAAAAAGATAGAACAGTGAAGGAGGAATTCCTCAGGTCGATAGGTGACCAATATGCTACTGGAGATCAATGGAGAAATAACTCCAGAAAGAATGAAGAGACAGAGCCAAAGCAAAAATGACACCCAGTTGTGGATATGACCAGTGATAGAAAAAAGGCCCAGTGTGATAAAGGGCAATATTGCATAGGAATCTGGAATGTTAGGTCGATGAATCAAGGTAAATTGGAAATGGTCAAACAAGAGATGGCAAGAGTGAACATCGACATTTTAGGAATCAGCACACTAAAATGGACTTGAATGAGTAAATTCAACACAGATGACAATTATATCTAATACTGTGGGCAAGAATCCCTTAGAAGAAATGGAGTGCCATCATAGTCAACAAAAGAGTCCAAAATGCAATACTTACACATGCAGTCTCACAAACGACAGAATGATCTCTGTTTGTTTCCAAAGCAAACCATTCATTGTCACCGTAATCCAAGTCTATGCCTTGAGCAGTAANCAAACTATTTTTATTATGATATTTCTGGCAACACACACTGCATGCATATTCATGACTTTGAAAATGCTTCCTATTTCTATAGATTCCTTCCTCATTTGCAGGTGTGATTATAGATTCATGAATGCAGCTAATCACTTTTAATATGTAACAGCAATCGAGCCACTGCACTGACATTTTCCTTGATTTTTTTGACAAAGCTACAGCCTTGAAGTAAGATCACTGGATTATACAAATCAGAATAGCCTTTAGGAATAGTAAGAGTGGTACATAAAAGTTGGTTCATTTGCAGTTTACTCCTGATTACTCTTGTTAAGGACTCTAGAACCATTTCTCATACTGCTCTCACTGGCCGCACCACATACAAGCACATACACACAGATGTCTACATTCTCATACCTCCTTTATCTTCTTTTTTAAGAAAAAGAAGAGACAGACCAGTTTCTTGTCTAAAATTGATATCCTATTCATTTGAGGAACAATATAACCTTTCATTTTCCTTGGGTTAACTAAGATTTTGCTTCCATAAAGGGCAACAAATGGATTTGGGCAAAATTTATGTTTTAGCGATTTGTTTCTTAATTCATCTAGAAAAATATTGTAAATTTACTTTTCTTCTCTCTGATGATCAATGTGGCGATCAAACTTGCTTTGGTGAGAGTATATATCTCAATAAAAGAGCATCACACAGGTAAGTTTTTTACTGTATCCATGTGGCACATTAGAATCTTTGAAACATTTGAAACTTAGAATAAAATGTACCCCCAACAAGGTAGAACTGGTGCTCTGGTATGAAAGGAAAATGAGAAAATTTGGGGTGACTGTGTGACTTTCTGACACTACAGTGGACCCAAGATACTAGAGATGCTGCTCTCCTGTTAGGTGCTGGGCAGCACCTGATGGTACTGCTGCCAAAGAAGTCACAAATACACAGACTCCAGGCTCATTAAAACTAGGCTTGAGGCAAGAGATGTCAATATTCAGAATTAAATGACTCTAATGACTGTTTCCCCAGGTGCAATTTCCAGTCATTTCACCTGCTTTCCTAGACATCTCAAATTGGCTTCTGTTCCCAGCTCTTCTTCTAATAAGTCCCTAGATCAAACCACAGTTGACCATGTCTATGCCTCTTGGATTCCAGTATTCACTCAGTTCTTTAACTCCTGTCTGAGTTTGGTGTTACCATAACCCATATCGTGCCAGACATGATACCTCCAATATAAAATCTCCAAGGGAGGATCAGAAAGGTTGTAAACATGAATTTGTAGTCTTTCACTTTAAGGAAGTGAAAGTGTTAGTCGTTCAGTCATGTCTGACTCTTTGCAACCCCGTGGACTGTAGCCCACCATGGAACTCTCCAGGCAAAAATATTGGAGTGGGCTGCATTTTCTTCTCCAGGGGAATCTTCCTGATCCAGGGATTGAACCTGGGTCTCCTGCATTGCACGTGGATTCTTTACCATCTGAGCCACCAGAAGAACCCAATAATGTCGTTGATTTTAACACCATTTTTGACCTTGTCATTTAGGGTATTTATTTTCTAGCTTTTTTTCCTTTCATGTTCCTCGCACACAGAAAAGCCTAAATATTTTTTATTGTTTTTATTATCCTAATTATATAGGGATGTGCAAACCAGAACCAAAAAGCCTAGTTACTGATTTAGAGCCACATAGCTAAAAATGACGGAGCCAAGAATTGACTCCAGAGACTGAATATTAAGTTACTTTAAGCTCACTTTGCTTTGGATGAACTGAATTCAACTGAGCTTAGTCAGAGGATGGCAATAAGAAACAGAGGAGTGGATGTTACTCAAAAAGGAAGGAAAGTAAGCAGGAAGTCAGTGTCATCAAACTCTGTCAGCAAATAGACAGGTCTCAGTCACCAGGCTATAATAACATATCAGAACCACTATCCTTGGGTTGGAGTTCTGGGAAAACTGAAGCTGGTTCCTAGTCCTCAAGACCTTACATGCCAAGCAGATCAATAAATGGACTCAAGTACAAAGGTTTTTTAAAAAGCAGATGTTCAATTTCCCAGGTAGGAATGAAGTAAAATTTAGTCTAGTAGAAAGAACCAATTTATAATGAGCTTCACAGGTTTGGAATAGATTTCTTTGAGCTTCTGTGCTTCAGACCAAGATTTGTCATTGGAACTGATAAGAATGAGACTGTGTGGAGAAAAAAGGGCTGAAAACGGTTAACGACATCACTTTGTACAACATTATAGAGATTCTCTATAAGTAATAAAGGACCTACTAAAATGTAGGCTCCTTTGAGGCAACAGCAGTCTCTAATTCATCTTTATATCATTCAGAGCACTTAGCTTTTCATGAGTAGTTTGGAATGACTGTAAATTGAATAAATGCCCCCAAAGCCTGTGATACATTAAGCTACTTGGCACATCTCTGAAATATTTCACAAGCTTCATTTTTTCCCTTTTATTTTGCAAGATGGTAATTTCAGCCTTTGGGAATTAGGAGCATCTTATAATGTTTATTACTATGATGCTCAGGTGGTAAAATAAAGATGAAAGCATTTAGCCCCACTTATGACCTCTAAAGGCAGATTCACATAGTAAGAGTATGGACTTCAAAGATTGTCTGGGTTCAAATCACCAGTTCATGATTACTGATTTTTAATATCACTGTGTGGAAGTTGCTTGGCTTTTGTATTTCCCAGTTTTCACAACTGTAAAGTGGGAGTACAAAAAGTATCAGGTGGTTGCTTTGAGGATTAAATGGGTATGTACTGTGAAGCACTAAGTGTCTTGCACTTTAGAGAAGAGCTCAATAGATCTTATCTGTTATCACAATAGGCACAAAATAAATGTCAGTTTGCTTACCTCCTCCCTTCTATGTATTCAAAGATAGGACATACAATATCTCGATACAGACATAAAAATAGAAAAAAATTATATTTTTCCAATGGAAAAAGTAGCTTGTTTCTCCCATGATCATTCATAATTCTCATTGCTTATATCATGGGCTGAACATGATAGAAACCCATAGAAAAGCAAAAATCTCATCTCTCTAGGAAATTGAAGACTTATTCACTTTTCTAAGCTACATGAGCAATGAAGCAGACACTAGGATAAATATTTTTCTTTGAGTCATTACTGCCAATCTTTGCAAAAAGTTTCACAAAAATGATCTTATGGATACTAAAATCTGTCACAAAATATTATGGATTTCATTGTATGGAAAAATTACTATTTAATGAATAGTCATATCATTCAAAAGAAAGAAAAGATAACCAAATTAAGTGATATAACACAGTAATTTCTTAATAAAAAAGAATAAGCTATGTATAATTTGTATTTCTTATACTTATTTATAAAGTCTAATTGTGCAAATTAAGTAAAATACTGTTAATCTATAAAATATTTATAGATAATTTATTGTTATGATATTTAAAAGTTTAAGTAAATCTATAACTTCATCCCCTAAACAAAGAAATGTCAGGATCTAGAGAAAATCAACAAAATTTAAAAACTGACAAATAAATACATAAAAAATAAAAATACAAAGAAAGAAATTGAGTCAGAGAATACCAAACATTCAAAATTCACATTGTAAACCCACTTTATAAGATAGGAAATATAGATGTGCACAAAATTGTAGTATCCCTGTGCATGAAATTGAAAACCATTGACTCAATCTTTAAAAAAATGTGGAATCCATTATAAGTGACTCCTTTCTGTGTTAAGCAACATGGCCACAAAATAATGGCTCCCCCAAACGTGTACACACCCTAATCTCTGGAACCTGTGAATTTGTTACCTTCAGTGACAATTGGGGCTTTGTGGATACAATTAATTTAAGGATTTTGAGATGAGATTACCCTGGGAAATCTGCCTGACCCCAGTGCAATCACAAGGGCCTTTCTAATCAGAAGAATCAGATTCAGAGAAAATTATGTGACAGTGAAGGCAGAGTTTGGATGAGCAAATGAATGTGGGCAGCATCTGGAGGCTGGAAAAGGCAAAGAAATGGATCATTTTCTAGAGTATGCAGAAGGAAGATAGCTCTGCTGACAATTTGATTTTAACTGGTGAGACTTTTTGACCTCCAGGTCTATAAGGAAACAAATTTGTATTTTTAAGCTAACAAGTTTGTAGTAATTTGTTATAGCATTAAGCAGAAACTAATATATTCTCCAATGGCATGATTCATATTCATCAGGAACAGATGGTGAGAAGGAATAAAACATTGTTGCTGTTGTTCAGTTGGTCAATTGTGTTCAACTCTTTGCAACCCCATGGACTGCAGAATGCCAGGCCTCCCTGGCCCTCACCATTTCCTGAAGTTTGCCCAAGTTCATGTTCATTGCATTGGTGATGCTGTCCAGCTATCTCGCCCTCTGATGCCCTCTTCTTCTTTTCAGTCTTTTATAGAGTGCATGAGATTCTCAAGGCTAGCATCCTGGGGTGGTTTGCCATTTTCTCCTCCAGTGGATCATGTATTGTCAGAACTCTCTGCTCTGATCCATCCTTCTTGGGTGGCGCTGCATGGCATGGCTCATAGCTTCATTGGGTTTTGCAAGCCCCTTCGCCATGACAAGGCTGTCATCCATGAAGAGGGGGGTAATATATGCACATGTGTAATTCTAGCAAAGAAGTACAAGGCGGAAAGTGATAGTGAGATAAATTGAATATTTAGTTTTATATTTCAAATTACAAGGAAGAAACAAAATATGCTTATAGTATTCAATAAAAAAACAGATCAATCCTGTGCAAAATTAACAAGAAACATTGAGGAAGATAGAAAAGCAGCAATGAAAACTGAATCCCTGCTGTACTGGAAATTTCCATAGAATTTAGTTTTATCTTTATAAAATCAGTTCTAAATTGTACTAAAATCCTCCACTTATGAAGCTAAAGACCAGGTACTGACTATAGTCTTAATATTTTCACACACAAAGAAAAACCCCTACTAATTGAAGTGTTACTTACTCAGTTGTATCCAATTCTTTGCAACCCCAAGGACTGTCATTCACAAGGCTCTCCTGTCCATGGGATTTCCCAGGTAAGAATACTGGAGTGGGTTGCCATTCCCTTCTCCAGGGGATCTTCCCAATATGGGGATGGAACCTGGGTCTCCTGCATTGCAGGCAGATTCTTTACAATCTGAGCCACCAAAGAAGCCCATAATAGATCTTTTTTTTTTTAAGACAATTTTAAAGTGGTTAGATGCTATTTCCTGTGTTACTTCTACTACATATAACAATTAAGCATGTTAAAAACACTCTTCTTGCAATACTACTCTAAATTCTCAACACAATGACTGTTGAAAACCATGCTTTATTTCAAGTATGCAAATTTCCAAAATCTATATTAACTTATCAGTTTCTTAGGCAATGTTCCTTCAAGTCATCTAGAATGGTTTGCTGAACACAAAATCTCTTTGGAAAAAATCAATATTTAACTTGTAGTGTAACTGAAACACAGACATACATATTTGGCAACAAATTGATTCATAGTCAGATGAGATCAATGAGGATGCTTGGCAAATTAAACTGGATCATCAATTTGAGTCCCTGTATAATTTCTTAACTGATAGATCTACTTACTTCGTGGATTTCTGACTTGCAGAAAGCATACCATGTGAGACCACTGATAAAACTGATGGTTTGGGCAATGAAGGCACACATGATAAATGAGAAAAGAATAAAAAAAAATTATCTGCCTCTTCACCAGAGGAAGATGTAAATTAGTCAGAGTTGTACATTTAAGGCTGATCAGATGCTGCCTATAACCTGAGGTTTGGGGTCTGTTCTAAAAGCTTTTGGGCTTTCCTTATAGCTCAGCCAGTAAAGAATCCACCTGTAAATGCTGGGGATGTGGGTTTAATCTTTGGGTTAGGAAGATCCCCTGGAGAAGGCAATGGTAAAACACTCCAGTACTCTTGCCTGGAAATCCCATGGACAGAGGAACCTGTAGGGCTACAGTCCATGGGGTCACAAAAGAGTCGGACACACCTTAGCCACTAAACAACACTAAAAGAATATGAAGTTAAGAGAAGATTGAAAATAACTTACTCATTTCCTCTATCTTAGGTAAGGATAAAAATCATTTGTCTCATAGTCCCTGAAGACACATAATATCTATGATACAGATGTGGGTCAAATAGGGATGCTTCCATGCCTGCGGGTCCTGGAAGCAAGTTTAATTTTTACTTACTTTCTGACAGGAAATTCCTTTAAATTCATTATTCAGACTTATTTTGAATTTATAACCACTACCACAGTAATAATTGTTATCCATAGTAAATGACTTGGCATTGTTGAAATCCTCAACCGTTCACATACTGCTACAAAAATAAAATATCCAATAAAGCTGCATGATCATATTAGACATTAAACCCCCACCACACCCAAAGCCTTGCACCTGAGACACAAAAAATATCATATGAGCTTTGCAACTTAAAACTTCTTTTCATCCAATTTTGCTTCCACTAATAGACTTTGTTTAAACTTCCTGTTAGAGTTACATCTGAGAATATTGACAAAATCAATAAATTAGAAAATACAACTATCTAGTAATTTAGAAATCATTGTGGATCAGAAATTCAGACTGTTATAATGCAAAATATTTGGAATATTTACATGAATTGACGTAAGCATTCTAGAATTTTATGCTCCAAATATTTTTAGAGTTTATATAGTTAATCAGTAACATTATCTGAATTTTTTAATAATTAGCATATACAATTGTGTTTTAAATCTAAAAATGTATAAATAACTGATATGCATTAAAAATGCCCAAGGGAAGTAACTTACATGTAAACTTACCCTTTAAACTACAGTGGTCTCAATATTTTATTATCCTAAAGTGTAATGAGAAGCACTATGGATATAAACTTAGCAATTTATTGTGTGATATTTACCATGCTTTAACTTATTTCAATATACTCATACAAAAAATGGTTGTAAAAATATACTATTCCCATAGATATATAAATTATGTAATTTTACACATGAGCACAAGAGACTAAAATAAGGATTCAAGTTCAAGATTCTCCGAATTCATTATATTGTTGAGGTAAACAAGTTGATGTAGCTCATTAAAAGGAATGTAGAGTGGATCATTAAAATCCTTCCAAAATTTATCCATTTATAGACAGATCCATCTGTACTGACAGTCATTCAGCTACATGTTTTTCCATCAACATGTGTAAATGTGGCAAGATTTAAATTGTTTCTCTACAATGAAAACACAATTTTGTTCTAGTTTCCTGATTGTATATTATATTCTTTCTGAAAATTTGTGTTTGGTCCTTTCAGTGGTAATTGGCATTCATCTCTCATACGCTGTTTTATCATATGCCTTTCTCCTGGTGCTAAATCTGGCTATGAAAAATACAAGATTCTTAGCATCCAAGCCTCATTCTTAGGGGATGATAAACTTGGAGACACATTAATTTGTATTTAATATTTATGTTTTTTATCTTGACCTAATCAGTGATTTTGTTAATTTAAGAGCACAAGAGGCTTTCTGAAATTTATTTTAAGTGAGGACAGCACAGTTAATGTTGCCATTTAAAGAAGAATATGGTGACATAAAGAGAGAAGATGCCATTACAAGCCATAAAAAGAAATAGAATCTTCACCTTTAATGGTTNTAGGCCAGATGGGTAAGTGTCTGTCTACAATGTGAGAGATCCGAGTTCAATTCCTGGGTAGGGAAGATCCCCTGGAGAAGGAAATGGCAATCCACTCTAGTACTATTGCCTGGAAAATCCTATGGACAGAGGAGCCTGGTAGGCTACAGTCCATGGGGTTGCAAAGAGTCAGACACGATTGAGTAACTTCACATAGTCATATATATTATTTAAATTATGTTAAATATTTCTGTTTTATATAATATAAAATATTTTCTTTTTAAATTACAAATAAGTGTTATCTGCTTAGATTTATCTACCCTAATAAATGCTTATTGATTTTCTCAAAACATCTTCATTTGCATGCAAATATATATCTATTATATGTCTAATATATGAATGTGCATATGTATATGCATATGTATTGATACTTAAAAATAAATGAAAAACTCTATTATATCTTGTAATTTTGAATCTTTCCTCACCTTACAATCACTTTTCAGTATCACAGGTATCTAATTTATTATCTTATTACAGAAAAGAGTCAGACACAACTGAGCAACTAAGCATAAGTACAGAATAATATTCCATTTAGAGTAGACTGGAAAAATAAATCACCAGATAAATCTCCATTCTGATAAACAACNGAACTCCAGGAGTTGGTGATGGACAGGGAGGCCTGGCGTGCTGCGATTCATGGGGTCGCAAAAGGTCAGAGACGACTGAGCGACAGAACTGAACTGAACTGAACTGAATTATCAAAAGTCATATTATATTTTGAAAGGTAATTTTTAAAAAGATTTTAATGCTGGCATATGTGGGAGAAAGGATACATGTATATGTATGGCTAAGTTCCTTCACTGTTCATTTGAGACTATCATAACATTGTTAACTGGCTATGTGTGCACTAAGTTGCTTTAGTCACATCCAACTCTCTGCAATGTTATGGACTGTTACTGCCTGACTCCTCTGTCTGTGGGATTCTCCAGGCAAGAATACTAGGGTGGGTTGCCATGCCCTCTTCCAGGGAATCTTCCCAACCCAGGAATTAAACTGCATCCCTTATGTCTCCTGCATTGGCAGGAGGGTTCTTTATTTATCACTAGCACCACCTGGCAAGCCCCTTAACAGGGACAATGGGGAATGTCCACAGAACACAAGCAAAACTTCAGAAGCAGTTACTTCATAATATCCATAGTTTTACATTTCATCTCTCTGAAAGTCTTTAAAAATGCAAAATAAAAAGAGCCAAAAATAAATAGTAATTTATCTTTATTGTAATTAGAAAACATTCCCACATAAGCTAAAGAAAATTTGCTAAATAGAATAAAATTTGGACCAAGTAAACCAGGAAAAAATCTTATGGTAGCTATGTAGAACATCTGTGGAGATCTCATACACATGATTTGGGGAAAACTGTAGTCTCAAACTGAACGTTCTTCATTAAAAAATGTTAAAATTCACTACAAACATATGAATTCATAGCCAAGGTATTGTTGATTATGAAAAATTACTAAATATGCAAGTTGTTTATAATGATCAACTTAATGCACTTCCCATAGAATTTTGCAGATTTAAAGACAAATTAAAATAAATTACATTAGAGAAGATTTGGACCACAATTCATTACCCATTGAACACTGTCTAGGATTGATCAAGCTCTAAAAATCTGAGTAATTTTTAAAAAACTACCAATGGTTTATGCCCTATTCTTTGAACATAGTGGAAAATATGTATAAATTAGTAACCAAAAATAAATAAAAATGATCTGATCATTAAATAATCATTAACAATGCTGCTGCTGCTGCTAAGTCGCTTCAGTCGTGTCCGACTCTGTGCGACCCCACAGGCAGCAGCCCATTGGGCTCCGTCATCCGTGGGATTCTTCAGGCAAGAACACTGGAGTGGGTTGCCATTTCCTTCTCCAGTGCATGAAAGTGAAAAGTGAAAGTGAAGTCGCTCAGCCGTGTCTGACTCAGCGACCCCATGGACTGCAGCCTACAAGGCTCCTCCATCCATGGGAGTTTCCAGGCAAGAGTACTGGAGTGGGATGCCATTGCCTTCTCCGCATTAACAATGATGAATCATTAAAAGAATCATTACAAAGAAATAATCATTAAAATACTCATTAAAAATTAATACTTTGGACAAAAATATAAAAATGAAAAAATGGAAAAATTTTATCTGTCACAAAGAACATCTTTAACATGAAACAGATTAACTGAAAATAAAATTTTATAAAAATAAAAATATTATATATACACCATTTTTTCAAAATAAAAACACAGATATTCAGAAAAATAAACAAGAAAAGACAACAGATCATAACCCAATAAAATTTAACTTATGACACTAATAAATATAGACTATAAATTTACTAAATAAAATGTAAAACAAGGATGGCATGTATAAATGGGACTAAGAGTGGGTTCTGTGACAAGAATAATTAATACAGACAAAATTTCAATGAAGGTTTTTAGAAGGAACATATAAAATGTGCAATATCCATAATGTCTACCATTAGGAGTAGGAGATGACATATAAGAAATAAAAAGATAAAAGCACTTTGGGGTAGTAGAATTCCAGTTTCAGTCATAACCTGGTAGATAGCACTAAGGTTCCCATTTAAGCTATAAAAATAGGTAAGGTAAAATATATATTTAAAAATACATCTCTTTGAAGGTCACTGAAAACATCCAACACAGAATTTGAAAGGTTAAAATCCCTGAAAAAGAGAGTATATATAGTGAGTCCACAATAATTTCTGCATGTTCCAGAAAAGCCCCTTTCTATAACTTATAGTGTAGCACATAATTGCCAAGCAGAAAGAAATAGTCCTACACAAGTGGATCTTCCAGAAATTCAAGGCTGGGGTACATAAACTTATAAGGTCCTAACTGTCTTACAAAGGGTACAAAACCACAAAGAAGCCCAAAATATGAATATATGTTCAAATTATGTCATTGTTCAACTCTTAAACTAGACATTCACATGAACAGGTTCTAAGAAATGCAACAACTTTTTATAGACGGGAGTTGAGTGGAGATGAGAGAAGCTTCTTAACACAAGAAAAAGGGAGTTGGATTCAAGTCCAATCAAAGTAGAAGAAAACATCCTGGATTTTAGTCAAGAACCCAAAGGGAGTACAAACAAGAAATAAGGGTCATGCCCTAAGAACATTAAGTGTGCCTACCAAGATCGCAAAACTCAAGATTAACTCTTACAAATTCTAAGACCAGGCTTCAACAGATAATCCAGTTGTATTCCATCTGCTATTAATAGAAAAATTAAGCTTATTAGGAGGAAATATAACATTATCCAGAATCCAGTAATCTGGAATACACAAAAACTTAAGCATGCTGAAAATAGTTCTATTAAAGAAAAAACAAACAAAAAACAAAGGAAAAAAACAAAGGGCTCTAACTCAAAACAATTAATTTATTTATTGACTATATTGATATAGATTTAATAATGTTGATAACTATGTTTGGAAACTTAAAAGAAACAACAAAATAGATGAAGAAGAGATTGAAAATTTCAATAGAAAATGGAAACTTCTTTTATAAAATTGTCAAATAAATATACTCCAGGTCTAAAATAATATATCCAAAATTAAGAATTAAGACTTAAGAACTAAGTAGGAAAGGAAAATTAAAACTTTCCTATGTATGACAGACTGTAGGTCCATCCACATCTCTACAAATGACCCAATTTTGTTCCTTTTTATGGTCGAGTAATATTCCTTTGTATATATGAACAACATCTTCTCTATCTCTTAATCTGTCATGGACATTTAGGTTGCTTCCATGTCCTGACTATTGTAAATAGTGCTAATGAACACTGGAGTACAGATGAACCGATTTGCAGGGCGGGAGTAGAGACACGGACATACAGAACGGATATGGGGACACACGGGAAGAAAGGGAGGGTGGGATGAATTGGGAGATTAGGGTTGACATATTGGAGAAGGAAATGGCAACCCTCTCTAGTGTTCTTGCCTGGAGATTCCCAGGGACAGGATGCCTGGTGGGCTGCCGTCTATGGGGTCACTCAGAGTCGGACATGCTGCTGCAGCTGCTAAGTCACTTCAGTTGTGTCTGACTCTGTGCGACCCCATTGACGGCAGCCCACTAGGCTTCCCCGTCCCTGGGATTCTCCAGGTAAGAACACTAGGATGGGTTGCCATTTCCTTTTCCAATGCATGAAAGTGAAAAGGTGAAAGGGAGGTCGCTCAGTCGTGTCCGACTCTTTGCGACCCCATGGACCGTAGCCCGACCAAGCTCCTCTGTTCATGGGGATTTCCCAGGCAAGAATACTGGAGTGTGTTGACATTTTCTTCTCCAGGGGTCTTCCCGACCCAGGGATCCAACCAGGTCTCCCGCATTGCAGGCAGACTCTTTACCGTTTGAGTCACCAGGGAAGTTCCACATATACACACTACCCTATGTAAAACATCAGGGCTTCCCAGGTTGTGCAGTGGTAAAGAATCCACCTGTCAATGCAGGTGGATTCTTTCTGGACTGGCATCCAGTCCAGAAAGGAAGAAGTAAAACTGTCCTATTTATGCATGACATGATTCTATAGGAACCTGATCAAAGAAATACACTAGAATGTATAAAAATAGTTCTGCCAAGTCACAGAATATAGGATCAACATGTTAAGACACTAGTTTGATTTCTTCATAGTACCAATAAAATATTTCAGAACAAATTTAACCAAAAATTCAAAATTTACACCACTAAAACTATTGACTTCCCTGGCAGCCCCATAGCAGCATGGGTTCTATCCCTGGTCAAGGAACTAAGACTCTACGTGCTGCATGGTGCATCCAAAGCAAGCAAGCAAACAAGCAAAACTACTGAACATTACCTTAAAAAATTAACGGCCAAAATAGATATAAAGAAAGACATCCAATGTTCATAACTAGAGATATTCAATATTGTTAAAATGGTAATATTTCCCCCAGTTGATCCACAGATTCAACACAAACTCTATGAAAATCCCAGCTGGCTTTTTTTAAAGAAATTCTTTGAAGAAATTGACAATTTGTTCCCAAAATTGGTATGAAAATGAAAAGCAGCCAAAATACCAAAATATTCTTGAACAGAAGAGTAAAGTTGGAGAACAAATACTTCCAAGTTGTAAAACCTACTACAGAGTGGTAATAATGCAGAAAGAGAAGTACTGACAATGAATAATCATAGAATTCAAGGAAATAAAATTGAGAAATCAGAAATTCATATGCAAAAAGATGAATTTAGACCTTTACATCACACCAAAATTAATTTGAGATGGATAGTACATTTAAATATAAGGGTAAGATTAAAAAACCCTTAGAAGAAAATATAGCGTGTTTAAGTCACCCAGTTGTGTCTGACTCTTTGCAACCCTATGAACTCCTTGCAACCCACTAGTCTCCTCTGCCCATGGGATTTTCTCTAGGCAAGAATACTGGAATGCATGGCCATGCCCTCCTCCAGGGGATCTTTCCAACCCAGGGATCAAACCCATGTCTTCTAAGTCTCCTGCAGTGGGAGGTGGATTCTTTACCACTGGAGGGAGCCACCTGACCCTAATTAAAAGTAAAATTCTTAGGTGATGGTTTCTTAGATATGACTGTAAAAGTAAGAGCTAAAAGGAAATATAAGAAATTGACTACAAGGAATGACTGCAAACATTCTAAAATTGGATTGTGGTGATAGTTGCCAAATTGAATTGTAATGAAGACTGCACAATTCTGTAAATTTACTAAAAACAATACATTTAATGCTGAAGACAAGTCAATTTTATATTATGTGATTAACACCTCAATAAAGCTGATTTATTTTTAATACAGTGCATAGGGAATATTTATAGGTTGATAAAGTGATTGGATAGTACGAAAGGGTTCATTATATTCTTTCTAAACTTTTGCAAACCTAGCAAAATTCAAATAAATTTCAAACATTTCAAAATACTTTAAAAATAATATTGAAGGAAAATGTCTTTAGATGTACGATTACTTTCCCAAAAAGACACAAAATTATTTTCCACTAAGATAACATCGTGGATTTAAATATTTTAAATCTCTGTGCAGCTAATGATATTAAAAGTAAAATCAAGCAAATTACAATCATGGTGTCCATTACAACACACTTTTTATGTGTCTTGCTATACACAGGGCCTGTTAACTTGCCTGGTTGTTCCCTTGAAACTAGGCCTCTGGGTGGGTTTGGGTTTTACTATGCAATTGAACTTAGATAGGACTGAATTCAGCTCTCAGTTAAATGCAGTGTAGGGTATCAGAGACAGAATGGTTCTGGACCGAGGTGTGGAGTGGCTGCTTTCTAGTTCATCAAATCAGGTTATCCAGATCTACAGCACCCATGGCAGTCCAGCTTGGCAGTATGCCTCTGGGGCTCATTCATACAGCTTGTGCTTTAAGATGTTCCTAAACCTTGAAGAGTCGGACACGACTGAGCGACTGAACTGAACTGAACTGAAACCCTGACAAAGGTAAGGACTTTGTACATCACAGAAATGTGTTTCCTATTTATGCAGCTAGTGTTGATATATTTCTACCACTGAATTCTGAGTTATATACAGAAAAAATGATATTTAGTCTACATAAGAGACAGTTACTATTTTTAATGAATAAGAACTTTTGTAAATCAGTAAGTAAAAGATAAATGCCCCATTATAAAAGAAGCAATTCACTTAAGAATATGTATTTATAATGATCAAACATATGAGAAGATTCTTAATCACACTTAAAACAAAATCAAATTAAAGAGATAATGTGTTATCATTTTTTTAATTTTTAAATTGGCAACTTTAAAAAGAGCAATACTACCACTATGAGCAAATGTGTGGAGAAACAAGTAATATTTTATATTATGATAACTACAAAAGCAAATACTAACTTATGAAGAATTTAGTAATATTTTAGAAATTTTCAAGTAATCTAGAGTTAGACCCAAAAATTTATTTTTAGGAATTTAAATAAAGAAATACTTCCCTTTCTGATCCATACACATCCCCAGGTAGATAGTCAATAAGTACTTTTTCATGCCATCTGTGAAAAGGTATATTTACAAAAGGCTGATTTACATTAGTATTGAAAAATAAAACGGTGGAAACAAGCATAATATAAACCAATAGGGAATCATTTAAATCATATTCATAATATACTGAAATACTATCCAATCATTAAACCACTCAGGTAGTTTTCTATATGAATATGAGATTTGTTAAGAACCAGTCAGTATAATAAAATCTCATTTTCTATCACACTCATAAGTCATAGGCTTCCCAGGTGGCTAAGTGGTAAAGAATCTGCCTGCCAATGTAGAAGAAACAAGAGACATAGGTTTGATCCCTGGGTTGGGAAGATCCCCTGGAGGATGAAATGGCAACCCACTCCAGTGTTCTTGCCTGAAAAACCCCATGGACAGAGAAGCCTGGTGAGATACCATCCATGGGTTGCAAAGTGTCAGATGTGACTGAACACATACACAACACATTGGTACATTTTATATGAAAAAATTACATATGGTAATATATATACATACATTCAAATATACCCATATATTGATTCCTATCAAATCCTCTGGAATAAATAACTGTCATATATATACTTGCAGAACATAAAGCAGACAAAGAATTATATGTCTAATAGGTACTATTTAAAAACAATAAAATATGTAGCTCCCACCAAGATGGCAACATGTGTAGATGCTTCTCCTTACTACCTATTCTCCTGTATGTACTGAGACTATCACCTGAATTGAACATACTAATGGAAACCTGGGAGCGCAGCTAAACAGGTCCATACTGCCTCAGGGAGACAAAGACAAAGGATATTATCACTCTCCTTTCATGCTGCTGGGANTAATTATCATATAACTGGAAGTTTAAACCTTTTGGCCATTTTTACCCATTTTGTCTATCCCTACTTCATACATCTGGTAACCACCCATATCTTCTCTAAATCTATCAGTTTAGGTGTTTATTAGATTCCACAAATATGTGAGATCACATAATATTTTTCTTCATTAGTCTGAGTTATTCCATTTCAAATAATGCCTTCAAAGTCTATCCATGTTGTTGCAAATGACAGGACTTTTGGTTTCTTCTAGTGGCTGAATAATATTCCACATTTTCTTTATCCATTCATTTGCTGCATACTTTAGGTTTTATCCATGTCTTGGCTATTGTAAATACTGCTGCCGTAAACATAGGGGTGCAGATATCATTCCAAGATAGTGACTTCAATTCCTTCAGATAAATATTCATACCAGAAGTGGGTTTGTTGAATCATGTGGTAACTCTGTTTTTATTTTTGAGGGGAAACTTCAAAGTATTTTTTATAATAGCTGCACCAATTTACGTTCCCAACAATAGTGCCCAAGTGTTCCCCTTTCCCCTCATCCTTGACAACACGTTATTTCTTGTCTTTCTCCTAATAGCCATTCTAACAGGTGACAGCTTATTGTNACTGACTTATTTGAAAAGACCCTGATGCTGGGAAAGATTGAAGGCGGGAGGAGAAGGGGATGACAGAGGATGAGATGGTTGGATGGCATCACTGACTCAATGGACATGGGTTTGAGTGGACTTCGGAAGTTGGTGATAGACAGGGAGGCCTGGCGTGCTGCAGTTCATGGAGTCACAAGAGTCGGACACAACTGAGCAACTAAACTGAACTGAACAGCAGTTCATTTTCCTATTCTACTGGTCCCTGGCAACCATCATTCTATTTTGTTTCTATTAATCTGATCATTTAAGATATCACATATAAGTAGAATCATGAGTTATTTATCCTTTTGTGAGTATTTATTTCACTTAGCACAATATCATTCAGATTATTCTAAGTTGTTATATATGGGAAGGTTTCTGCTTATTTTAAGCCTGAATAATAGTCCATTGCATGCTTATAGCACATTCACTGTAGTACTATTATCAAAGATGTTGGAAATAACCTAAATATCCATTGACATATTAANCACTTAGCACAATATCATTCAGATTATTCTAAGTTGTTATATATGGGAAGGTTTCTGCTTATTTTAAGCCTGAATAATAGTCCATTGCATGCTTATAGCACATTCACTGTAGTACTATTATCAAAGATGTTGGAAATAACCTAAATATCCATTGACATATTAATGGGTAAAATAAATTTGTAATGAGTTTATTTCTGAAAAATAATTGCAATTGGGAGAGTTCAACACATCTCTTTCTCAATGTTGACAAATCTTATTTTTTAAATAGAAGAGTTATAATGGATTTGAATATTCTAATCAATATCAATAAGCTTAAATATTTTCATAAATGAATACTTATATTAATGCAATAAATCCTTAGATCCATGAAACAATTATAAATATTAAATCACCTACTTGACCACAAAAAGCTTATTCAAGTAGAGAATTCATAGATAATATTTTTAACATGATCTATGAAGTTAAAATTAGTTATTAAAATATGACCCACAAAGGTCAACTTCTAGAAAATGATCTCCTAAATAATCCCTGTATAAGTGAGAGGAAAAGAAAATAAAATTACAAATTAATTACAGATTTATAAGAAAAAGTGGGGCTTTTCTGATGCCTCAGTTTAAAGAATCTACCTGCAATGCAGGAGGGCCTAGTTCAAGCCCTGGGTTATGAAGATCCCTTGGAGAAGGAAATGTCTACCAACTCCAGTATTTGTCTGGGGAATTCCATGGATAGAGGGGCCCAGGGGGCTGGACAGAGAGGCCTGGTAGACTACAGTCCATGGGTTCATAAACAGTTGGATGACTGAGAAACTAACACACACACAAAGTATGGTTTGAAGCAAAACTGATGAGATTTACAGCAGAACTCAAAACACATGTTTTCATGTTTTCTTTACTCAAATCAAAGTAATAATAATAACAGCTAATATCCATTTATTTACTATGTGCCACGTATTGTTCTAAGAATTGATAGTACAATTAACTCTTACCACAAATCTAAGACATAAGTACTATTATTATTCTCATTTTAGAGATAAGTAAATTGAGACACAGAAAGATTAAAAAACCTATCCAGCATCACAGAGTTAGCAAGTTGTAAAACCAGCATTCAAACCTAGGTTATATCAGGGTAATGAAATAGATAAACCAACAAGTACAAATGCAAACCCAAATTTTAGAATGGCATCTCTTTAATCAGTTAATTATACTTTTACATACTGATGCTAAATGCATAGCTGGATGACTATTAGTTGTATGCATTTCTCAAGACTGTATATCATTAATAGTATTGACAACAATCTAAATTGTCCATCAGTTGGAGGCTGGTTAAAAAGGTGATATTATTGCTACTCAATGGAAAAGCTGAAATAGAACAATGGATCATAATGTAAATATACAATTATTGCCACTGAAATACTTGTACAATTAGTTTAATAAATTAATAGGTTACAGCTCAGTTCAGTCGCTTAGTTGTATCCGACTCTTTACGACACCTTGGACAGCAACACACCAGGCCTCCCTGTCCATCATCAACTCCCAGAGCTGACTCAAACTCATGTCCATTGAGTCAGTGATGCCATCCAACTATCTCATCCTCTGTCATCCCCTTGGCATAAGGTGGTCAAAATATTGGAGTTTCAGCTTTAACATCAGTCCTTCCAATGAACATTCAGGATTGATTTCCTTTAGAATGGACTGGTTGGATATCTTTGCAGTCCAAGGGACTCTCAAGAGTTCTCCAGCACCACAGTTCAAAAACATCAGTTCTTCCGCACTCAGTTTTCTTTACAGTCCAACTCTCACATCCATACATGACTACTGGAAAAACCATAGCCTTGATTAGATGGACCTTTGTTAGCAAAGTAATGTCTCTGCTTTTGAATATGCTGTCTAGGTTGGTCATAACTTTTCTTCTTTTTATTTCATGGCTGCAATCACCATCTGCAGTGATTTTGGAGACCAAAAAGATAAAGTCTGCCACTGTTTCCACTGTTTCTCCATCTATTTATCATGAAGTGATTAGACTAGATGTCATGATCTTAGTCTTCTGAATGTTGAGCTTTAAGCCAACTTTTCCACTCCTCTTTCACTTTCATCAAAAAGGTCTTTAGTTCTTCTTCACTTTCTGCCATAAGGGTGGTATCATCTTCATACCTGAGGTTATTGATACTTCTCTCAGAAATCTTGATGTCATCTTGTGCTTTTTCCAGCCCAGCATTTCTCATGATGTACTTTGCATATAAGTTAAATAAGCAGGGTGACAATATACAGCCATGACATACTCCTTTTCCTATTTGGAACCAGTCTGTTATTCCATGCATCATGCAAATTATGGTCATTTAATAATTTTTATGTACATAAAATAAAATATCTGAAAATGGACAAAATAATTTTTATTGATTCTTTTATCTTCTGTTTAATTCTTTTTAGAATTTGAATTACTTTTTGGTGTTATTGCTTTTATAATGTGGGAAAAAACACTTTTAACTTTGAGAAACAGGAAAATAAATGAATTCTGGCCATTTTTAACAAATGACCACAGAAAAAGGTCACAAATATTTTAAAGTTATATACTCATCACCTTTTAATATGTTAGTCTTTGAAAACATAATCAAAGAAAGGGCTAAATCTGGATTCTAAATCACTAGATGAGACATTAGGAATCACTTTTTCCTTCATAAGAAGTTTAGTTCATTATCTGCTTGTTAACAAATGCAAAAGAAAGGCAGATACTTAATTTTCTGCAGAATAACAATTAGTAACTTCCCAATAATTGAGCTTGGCCTACCATGCAGAGTTTGGAAAGTAATTTAACTTTTAGTTCACTCAGAACTTTCTCTATGTGTCTCATATTTCTTACCTTTTTCCCATAAATTCTAGCATTTAAAAATGCTTCATATTAATATGTAGGAACATTTTTCAGAAGTAGAATTTGCATTAACACATTAACTTTAAACCAATTTATGATTTTAAGAAGACACATTTGAATGCATTGACATTGTCAAGATAATCTGATAAGCGTAAATATATAGAAACAGTGGCTGATAGACAGGGATAATTAGAAATTACTTATCTCCCATCTATGGCAACTGCATTTCTGAAGCCTCTGTAGGAAGTGCAATTTTTCCATTCCTGTTGTGATAGCCCTGATTCAGAATGGCCTCTGTGTACTATTTTAAAAAGTATTCTTAAAACATTTCATATCTCTCAATCTTTAATTTATAAACTATTTTGACCTATCCTTGGTAAATATGACAACAACAAAAACAAAAAATCCCTTGGAGAAAACAATAAAAATAAGGTAAAAATCTATCATTAATATGTTAATCTGTTGTTGCTGCTGCTGCTAAGTCGCTTTAGTCCTGTCCGACTCTGTGTGACCCCATAGATGGCAGCCCAGCAGGCTCCATCATCCCTGGGATTTCCCAGAGAAGAACACTGGAGTGGGTTGCCATTTCCTTCTCCAATGCATGAGTGAAAAGTGAAAGTGAAGTCGCTCAATCATGTCCAATTCTTAGTGACCCCATGGACTGCAGCCGACCAGGCTCCTCCATCCATGGGATTTTCCAGGCAAGAGTACTGGAGTGGGGTGCTATTGCCTTTCCCAGTATGCTAATCTAGTCAATATAAATATGTTAAAGGCCTAAAAACCTATGTTCTAAGTATTAAGGATACAAAAATGATCAACACTTTTCCTTCAAACATCTTATTAGAAGTCTGAGGCTAATAATATTTTATTGATGTTTTTTTTCTTTCTGGCTTACTTCACTCTGTATAATAGGCTCCAGTTTCATCTACCTCATTAGAACTGATTCAAATGTATTCTTTTTAATAGCTGAGTAATACTCCATTGTGTATATGTACCACAGCTTTCTTATCCATTCATCTGCTGATGGACATCTAGGTTGCTTCCATGTCCTAGCTATTATAAACAGTGCTGCGATGAACATGGGGGTACACGTGTCTCTTTCAATTCTGGTTTCCTCGGTGTGTATGCCCAGTAGAAAGATGGTAACGATAACCCTGTATGCAAGACAGCAAAAAAGACACAGATGTATAGATAGTCTGTTGAACTGTGGGGGAGGGAGAAGTTGGGATGATTTGGGAGAATGGCATTGAAACATGTATAATATCATATATGAAATGAGTCACCAGTCCAGGTTTGATGCAGGATACAGGATGCTTGGGGCTGGTGCACTGGGATGACCCAGAGGGATGGTATGGGAAGGGAGGTGGGGAGGGGGTTCAGAATGGGGAACACGTGTACACCTGGGACGCATTCATGTTGATGTATGGCAAAACCAATACAATATTGTAAAGTAATTAACCTCCAATTAAAGCTTTCCAGGTGACACTGGTGCTAAAGTACCTGCCTGCTGATGCTGGGAGACATCAGTGATGCGAGTTCGATCCCTGAGTTGGGAAGATACCCTGGAGGAAGGCATGGCAGTCCACTCCAATATTCTTACCTGGAGAATCCCAGACAGAGGAGCCTGGCAGGCTACAATTCATAGTGTCGCACATAGCTGAAGCAACTTAGCACACACACATGACTAGAGTACTGGGATACTTGTCTTGGCCAAACAATGTATGTAATGCACCTGTCATCAACACCAGTCAATTCAGGAAAGTGTGACTTCAGACTTAATAGTTGGTTTCTATCTTTTCACTTTTAGTGGTGATTTAGCTTATCTAGGCAAATGACACATCAAAAGAGGACTTAAAATCTCACAAATAATTTATTTTATTAGCCAAGAAAATAGAACCTGTATTAATGCATTAAATTCTCGAGAAGAATGATACTGAAGAATTTATTTATAGGGAAGAATTGGAGAAACAGACATACAGAATAGATTTATGAACATAGGGAGAGGGGAGGAGAGGGTGAGGTGTATGAAAAAAATGCATTTTAAATAATTTGTAAGTGATTTAAAATAAAGTATAAATTGCAGCTAGATTTTTGACCCATCTTCTGAAGTAAATAAAATAAACAAATGGAATCCAATTAAACTTAAAACTTTTACGCGAAAAACAAAAACATTAACCAGAAAAGATACAGGAATCCCAATGTTCATAGCAGCATTATTTACAATTGCCAAAACATAAAATCAACTTAAGGGTCCATCAACAAACGAATAGACAAAGAAGACGTAATATACCATACATACACACACACACAATTTTACCATTTGCAGCAACATGGATGGACTTGATGGGCATAAGGCTAAGTGATACTAGACAGAGAAAAACAAATACTGTGTGACTTATATATGTAATCTACAAAAATACAACAAACTATTGGATACAATGGAAAAGAAGCAGACTCAGATATAGACAACAAACTACTGGTTGCCAGTGGTGAGAGGGTATGGGCAATATAAGAGTTGGGGAGTGGGAGGTATAAAGTACTGGTTGTAGGATAGGCTGAAGAATATACTGTGCAATATGAAGGAAAATAGCCAATATTTTGGAATAATTATAAATGGAAAGCAGTCTTTAAAAAATGTATAAATTATGAAATGAATAAAAATTTCATCTTCTAGGTTCTACAAAATGCCTTCTTTCAACTCTATAGCACACAGGGATTGGTAGAGAAGTAGTATATGAAAAATACGCATAATGTGGTGTCATCATGGTAGGCAGAATGCTCCCACCCCTGCCAAAGTTGTCTGGAATATGTGAATGCAATGCTATATGGAAAAGTAGAATTAAGCTGATTTTAAAAATGTTTTATTATTTCAGTGGGCCAATTCAACAGGAATCCTTAAAAATGGAAAAGGAAAGCAGAGAGGATATATGAGAAACAAATGTGATGACAGAGAGGAAGGAGAAATGATAGAAGGATAGAAAGAAGGAAATAAGAAAAGGAGGCAGGGAGGAAGGAACAAGAAGACAGGAGGTAGAAAAGAAGGGAGGGATTAGCGTGCATTATGAAAGGCTGGAATCCCTTCACCTTCTAACTCCGGTTTATTAGAAATTCATTTTCAGTTCAAATACAGCCCCTAAGGTATGACCGCTGTAATAATACATTTAGGAAGCTGTCCCCTACATACCATTTGGATGAATAATGGCCACAGTGAAAGGAATGCAAAAGGTATATTTGAAAGAGATCCTAATTGTAGATGGAAAAAGGAAATGTGCATTTTAAAGTCATACATAATACATGAGTTCCCTTCTTTACTTGAATTAGACTAGTGACCAGGGTTTAAAATTTGTTTTCAAATAATGTTTTTGCTCTAGAGTTATTTTATTTTTTATTGAATTATAGTTGAAATGTTCCGTTGGTATCTCTAATTTTCTTTAAGAGATCTCTAGTTTTCCCCATTCTTTTCTTTTCTTCTATTTCTTTTCACTGATCATTAAAGAAGGCTTTCTTATCTCTTCTTGCTATTCTTTGGAACTCTGCATTCAGATGCTTAAATCTTTCCTTTNCATCAGAGTTTTTTCCAATGAGTCAACTCCTCATGAGGTGGCCAAAGTACTGGAGTTTCAGCTTTAGCATCACTCCTTCCAAAGAACACTCAGGACTGATCTCCTTTAGAATGGACTGGTTGGATCTCCTTGCAGGCCAAGGGATTCTCAAGAGTCTTCTCCAACACCAGAGTTCAAAAGCATCAATTCTTTGACGCTCATCTTTCTTCACAGTCCAACTCTCACATCCATACATGACTACTGGAAAAACCATAGCAATGACTAGATGGACCTTTGTTGGCAAAGTAATGTCTCTGCTTTTGAATATGCTATCTGTGAATGAAGTGAGTGAAGTTGCTCAGTCATGTCTGACTCTTTGCGACCACATGGACTGTAGCCTAACCAGGTTCCGCTGTCCATGGGATTTTCCAGGCAAGAATACTGGAGTGGGTTGCCATTTCCTTCTCCAGGAGATCTTTCCAACCCAGGGATTGAACCCGGTCTTTGGCATTGTAGGCAGATGCTTTACCATCTGAGCTACCAGGGAAGATCAACCTAGATGCTGTGTAGGTTGGTCATAACTCTCCTTCCAAGGAGTAAGTGTCTTTTAATTTCATGGCTGCAATCACCATCTGCAGTGAATTTAGAGCACAAAAAAAAAA
>SJYV01047883.1:1110881-1157319 GCA_006410875.1 Neotragus pygmaeus | reverse complement strand
ATAAGTTGCTTGTATATTTTTGAGATTAGTTGTTTGTCAGTTGATTCATTTGCTATTGTTTTCTCCCATTCAGAAGGCTGTCTTTTCACCCTACTTATAGTTTCCTTTGTTGTGCAGAAGCTTTTAATTTTAATTAGATCCCATTTGTTTATTTTTGCTTTTATTTCCAGTATTCTGGGAGGTGGATCATAGAGGATCCTATTGTGATTTATGTCGGAGAGTGTTTTGCCTATGTTCTCCCCTAGGAGTTTTATAGTTTCTGGTCTTACATTTAGATCTTTAATCCATTTTGAGTTTATTTTTGTGTGTGGTGTTTGGAATAACAAAAGTAACATCTTTAAAACTTTTGGAATCACATTGAAATAATTATATGTAAAAAATATTTGGTACTTCTTAGTAATGCTCCATCTTGGTTTTATTACAACTTATTCTAACATCAGTTTTTAGAACTACAACAGATTTCTGGCCAAATTTATTGCAGTTTGTTGGTTTGTTAATTGACTTCCACATATAGAGGGCAAGGAGAGACTAAAGAAGCAGATCACCCCAGATTGGTAGGTGGCAGTTTTAATAAATAAGGAAATTTACATATGAGGCTTGTCTTGGGCAACTGTAATATGGGTAGATCTCCACACCCACCTACCAGAATCTTAAGTTTATTATATAGAGGCCTTAACTGGGTTCAGTCATGTATTGAGTCCAGATGGTCTAAAGTGCACCTTACTCTTTCAGCATTGCATTCTTGATAATATCTCCCACCATGTGAAGAGTGGGCAGAATATACAGTCCAAGGGCAGGGAAGGGGGTGAGCAGCCTCCAGCTGCCTGGGTCTAGCCCCTAGGCCAACCAGCTGTCCTGTCCTCTTCATGATTTCCTTCAACATTCTCCCTCATGTCTCGCTTGTACAATCTTACATGGCCCCTTCTGCAGCAATGTACCCTGAATGGTCAGCAAGGGTAGAGCATAGAGGTGGCTCATCTAGCAGCTATTTAGCTGCACTGAAGGCACATACCACAGAGATAACATAAGCAAATGCAAGGGAACACACATGCACACACACACACACACACACACACACACAAGATAATGATTCTCAACTTTTTGTTTCCCACCAAGAGCCCTGTGATCCAAACCAGTGATTTATTAAATCCACTAGACTGGAAGTTGGATCATACAGAATGTTATTTGTATTCTCATGTGATTTAATAAAGATGCAGGCTCACTAGGTAAGAACATGCAACATTCAGTTTGGATAAAGACACTGCTATCTCCTTGCGAGGTAGCAAGTTGGTCCAAGGCCATCCTATTTTGAGGATAACTTTTCTTATTACAAACATCTCAGTGTTCGGTATAGATGGGCTTTGTCAGCTATCATTTAAGACTTGATAGGTGAATTCAGTAAGGATTCCATCTGAGCTAAAATGTTGTCCAGGCCAATGGAGGGAACAAAGATGGTGGCCAAATGATTGTACAGTGGAAAGTAGAATGTGCCCTATGGCCTTGAGAGGGAGTTGGCAATTTGGGGGAACTTGGCATGGTTGTTATGCCATACATGTTGGCTGAGGAAGGCAGCAATATCACATGTGAGGAGATGAACCAGGGGCAGGATATAGAATGGTATATCCATTTTCTCTCCTCTCCCAATGATATGTGTTGCTTTCTAGATAAAATACAGTTCAGTACTTTTGACTTATAGCAGGACAGTGGGATATCAGTGGAGATTGAATGGTTTCTCCTTGCCCAGCAACATGAAGTAACTCATCCATTCCAGTGAGATTCTATTGCAGATTCCAAGAGATAATGCCTTTCCCAGGCACGATGGGGTTCAGTGTTCTCAACAGCATACCACCTTGATCTCACAGCACTTTTTTTAAATATAAATTTATTTATTTTAATTGGAGGCTAATCACAGCACTTTGAGACTTAGGGCAATGGCTGTTTCCTGCCACTGCCATACCTTCAGAGTACTGGGCATCTCAGCAGAGATCCCCAGACTGTCACATGGGGCAACAGGCCGTATTGGTTGATCATTCAAATATATTAAAGCCTAGAAAAACACTTGAGCCCACCTAGCCAAGGCAGTTTTACCTAGTAATAATTCAATTTGCTGCTGTAATATTTCATTTTTCCTTTCTACTAATCCTGCTGCTTGTGAGTTATAGGTAAGATGAAACCTCCTTTCAGTGTCTTGTTCTTTTGTCCATTCTTGCACATCATGACCCTTAAAATGTGACCCTTAGTCACTGCCTGTAGAAGGGAGGGAATCCATAATTGGTGCTCAGCCTTTCTAGCCCCCTCATGGTGGCAGCCTACTTTGCATGGTGAGCTGTGAAATCTTGGGTTAGGCCAGACACAATATCCATACAAACCAAAGCATATATAGAATGCTTAATTGGTGCATAGTGCCAATATAATGAATGTTGTCAAACACTCACTGGTTGAGAACTCTGGTGGACAGCCCCAGACTTCTTTGGCAGTTGTCCTGGACACTGTTTAGAATATATAGGATATGCTGTCAATGCATTAACAAGGTCATTGTATTTCAAGAGGCATATGACATCTTTGGCAATATGCCATCCTACTAGGGCACTATGGCAGCCACTCTTCCGATGTACTCAATCTGTCATATCTTCTAAAGTGTCAGTTGCTAGGACTCACACCTGAGCTATGGAGTAAGTTTCCTGATTGCCAGCACTGTCAGCTCCTTCTGAGCCAGGATGTGAGACAGTGAGGACTCCCTTGGGTTCTTGCAGGTGAGGCACCCAGTTCCTTCAGCCTACTGTCTCTAGAAATATGGGTGCTACTAGGCCCTGTAGACTATGCAGATCTTCCTAATACTCTCACCCCTATACCTGTGGCAGCCCCTTGGCCTGTAGAGAGGGAAGGAAGTAAATTCCCACAGTTCCAGATATACAGATGGGTCTAGTCTGGGCAGTTGGCCCACAAGAACTGCAGTCATTATTCAGACCAATATTGATACCATCTGGATGGAAACAGGAACAAACTGCAACAGCCAATGTGTAATCACGGATGAACCCTGACCATAAAGGCTCTGCAGTGACAGTTGGCCTATTCTAAAGGGATTAACCCTATGTCTTGGATAATGGGAAGCCAAGGAAGAGATGACCACAAATAAGCTCTTGTGTGCTCAGGATATGTGAAAAGACATTTGGGTTTATCTACTTTGGAAGATGCCTGGAGCTTTAATCTGCTTCACTAATATTTTTGCCTTCTCACAGGTGGCTTGCCTCTCTGATCCTCAATCTGACACATGTGTTTTCTTTACCAGGCAGTATAAGAGATGAACGCACAGCACTCTGCCAGGTGGGAGTAAAAAGCCTCTAAAATCCCCAAATCCTGACAAATGCTTGTATCTCCTTCATTTTCTAAAAGGTTAGATAGGCTTACAATGAGATAGTGTTAGTTGCTCAGTCATGTACAACTCTTTGAAACCCCATGGTTGCAATCCCATGGTATGGCCTGTAGACCACCAGGCTCCTCTGTTTATGGAATTCTCCAATCAAGCATACTAGAGTGGGCTGCCATGCCATCCACCAGGGGATCTTCCTGACCCAGGGATCGGACCCAAGTTTTTTGCATTATAGGCAGATTCTTTACAATCTGAGTCATCAGGGAACTCCACAAGATAGGCTTATATCTTGTCAGTTACAGTTTCTGAGACAAAGTTCAGTGTACATGAAAGAGTTAAAAATAAACATGAGGACTCAATAATAAATACATATGGCACAGAGTTTAGAAGAGATTAGAAGACAGTAGCATCATTTTGAATTGGTCTACTCAAAAAAGAGCTTCATGGAAGATTGGAATATAAAATGGTAAAGTATTTTAATGATGGAAAAATAAAAACATTTATGAATATCAGCTACATATCTAGTGCTGTGTTAATCATTTCCTATTTATTATCTGATTTTTATGCCTGCCAATTTAGAGATGAAACACTAGAGACTCACGGAGTTTAAAACTCATATTGATATATAGCATAAACCAACACAACATTGAACATTGTAAAGTAATTATCCTCCAATTAAAAAATAAATTATAAAAAAGAAATTTCACAGAGCAAATAAGGGACAAAATTGTGAATTCAGAGTATAAAGTTATAATAGTTCCAAAAAGCCAATGAGAGCTAAAAACAAATGTTTGTTATAAAGTCTCAATTCAAAGCTTCACTTTAAATTATGGCAGCTTTCATTGATAATCAGTACTAACATCTTTTGATCTTAGTGATAATACAACAAGTTATTTGCTTAATAAACAATCCAGTTTCTGACAAATCTCAGTCTCCTTTCTGCTCATGCTTTCACTGAATTGTAACTGATGTCCCTAAATATTTTATTTTCCTTCAAATAATTGTCTAGTTCCTTCTGAGATAGAAAAAAGAAACAAACACACTTGAAGAAGAAAAAAGCAACCTTCGCAAATCATAAATAATTTATCCTCCAACTATAAAATTACAATATATCATGCTTAATGACACAGGAAAAATAAAAATATATAAAGCCCTCCTTAGGGATAGTCAACATTACTATAATGTTACATTATTTTCCAGTATGTCAAAGGGTATCACAATAGTTTTCAGTAGAGAATCATTTCCTTGCTATTTAATAATACCCAGTAACTAGTAATCCAATAAGACACAAATCAGCAGGGCTATTTGATGTCATATACAATTTCAAGAGAGACCTTTTCAATGAATCTACAACCTACACTTCTAAGTAATGAGCATGTTTCATTGTATTATTCAGTATCTTGCAGAGGCATTAAATGTTTACTGAAAAGAATTTAATTGGGAGCAAAGCCAAAAATCCGTTGGTAAACCCAAATATGTAGATGTAATATTAATTTCTACATAATTTATCTCTGTACTCTCCTTTATAATTAATTTTTATAGTAACAAAGATGAAATTATTAATGTATACACTTTGTAATAAACTTGGGGATAGTTTTGATCACAGCCTCCTGTACAATGTAATGAATCTCTGTCAATAGTTCTTCAGGCACTCTATTAAAGTTTTCTGTGATTATGGCTTTCATTCTGCCTGCCCTCTAAAGATAAAGATAAGAGGTTTATCTATCTGTCACTTCCACTGTGTAATAGTGAAGGAATTTTATTTGCATCTAGTGGTTTTCCCTACTTTCTTCAGTTTAAGTCTGAATTTTGCAATCAGCTTCTGGTCTTGTTTTTGTTTTTATTTATTTATTTTTTTTAATTTTTACTTTATTCTAATTTACAATACTGTATTGGTTTTGCCATACATCAACATGAATCCACCACAGGTACACACAAGCTCCCAATCCTGAATCCTCCTCCCACTTCCCACCCCACATCGTCTCTCTGGATCATCCCTGTGCACCAGCCCCAAGCATCCTGCATCCTGCATCAAACATAGACCAGTGCCTCATTTCTTACATGATAGTATACATGCTTCAATGCCATTCTCCCAAATCATCCCACCCTCTCCCTCTCCCTCAGAGGCCAAAAGTCCATTCTTTATGTCTTTGTCTCTTTTGTTGTCTCACATACAGGGTCATCATTACTATCTTTCTAAATCCATATATATGTGTCAGTATACTGTATTGGTGTTTTTCTNCTGGTAGCTTGATAGGGATTGCATTGAATCTGTAGATTGCTTTGGGTAGTATATTCATTTCCACTATATTGATTCTTCTGATCCATGAACATGGTATATTTCTCCATCTATTAGTGTCCTGTTTGATTTCTTTCATCAGTGTTTTATAGTTTTCGATATATAGGTCTTTAGTTTCTTTAGGTAGGTATATTCCTAAGTATTTTATTCTTTTTGTTTCAATTGAATGAAGACTGTATAGAAAGTCTTGATCTTTAGCTACAAAGATATAATCAGTTTGAGCTTGATATTGACCATCTGGTAATGTCCATGTGGAGAGTCTTGTGTTGTTGGAAGAGGGTGTTTGTGATGATCAGTGTGTTCTCTTGGAAAAATTCTGTTAGCCTTTGCTTTGCTTCACTTTTTACTCCAAGGCCAAACTGGCCTATTACTCCAGGTAGCTCTTGACTTCCTACTTTTGCATTCCAGTCCCCAGTGATGAAGAGAACATCTTTTTTTGGTGTTAGTTCTAGAAGCTCTTGCAGGTCTACATAGAAACAATCAATTTCAGCTTCTTCAGCATTAGTGGTTAGGGCATAGACTTGGATTACTGTAACATTGAATGGTTTGCCTTGGAAACGAACAGAGATCATTCTGCAGTTTTTGAGACAGCCCCCAAGTACTGCATTTTGGACCCTTTTGTTGACTATGAGGGCTACTCGATTTCTTCTAAGGGATTCTTGCCCTCGGTATTAGATATAATGATCATGTGAATTACATTCACCCATTTCAGTTCATTTTAGTTCATTGATTCCTAAAATGTTGATGTTCACTCTTGCCATCTCCTGTTTCACCACTTCCAATGTACTTTGATTCATGGACCTAACATTCCAAGTTCCTATACAATATTGTTCTTTACAGCATTGGACTCTACTTCCATCACCAGTCACATCCACAACTGGGTGTTGCTTTTGCTTTGGCTCAGCCTCTTCATTCTTTATGGAGCTATGTCTCCACTCTTCTCCAGTAGCATTTTGAGCACCTGGGAGTTCATCTTTCAGTGTCATACCTTTTTTGCCTTTTAATACTGTTCATGGAGTTCTCAAGGCAAGAATACTGAATGGTTTGCCATTCCCTTATCCAGTGGACCATGTTTGTCAGAACTCTCCACCATGACTTGTCCATCGTGGGTGGCCCTACATGACTTGGCTCATAGTTTCACTGAGTTAGATAAGACTGTGTTCCATGTGATCAGTTTGGTTAGTTTTCTGTGATTAAGGTTTTCATTCTGCCTGCCCTCTAAGGATAAAGAGGCTTGTGGAAGATTTTGTCTGGGAGGGACTGGCTGTGGGAGAAGCTGGGTCTTGCTCTGATGGGCACGGCCATGCTCAGTAAATCTTTAATCGAATTTTCTGTTGATGGGTGTGGCTGTGTTCCCTCCATATAGTTTGACCTGAGACCAAACTAAAGTGGGGGTTATGGCAGTAATGGAGACCTCCTTCAGAAGGAATTATACCAGCATGCACCACAGCTCCCAAGACTGTTGCATTCAGTGCCCATGACCCTGTGTCAGGCCACAGTCAACCCACACCTCTGCCAGAGACTCCTGGACAATCAAGCAAGTCTATCTCAGTCTCTTATGGAGTCACTTCTCCTTTCTCCAGAGTCCTGGTGCATACAAGGTTTTGTTTGTGCCCTCCAAGAGTCTGTTTCCCTACCCTGGTAGAAATTCTGTAATCAAATCCTACTGGTCTTCAAAGTCAAATTCCCTGGGCACTGACAGTTCCTGTGCCTGATCCCAGGTTGGGGAATATGTTGTGAGTCCTAGAACTTGTGCAACAGTGTGAGGATTTCTATGCTATAATTGTTCTCTAGTTTGTGAGTTATCTGCTCAGTGGCCCTATGGTGGGGCTATTCACAACTTCCTCCAAGAAGATTTATGCCCCAAGCCACTCATCCCAGGTCTGCTGCAGTCAGAGCCCCTGTCCCTGTGGCAGGCCACTTCTTACCTGTGCATCTAGAGGAGACACTCAAAGGCAGGTCTGGTTCAATCTCTTGTGGGGTCTCTGGGTCGTGGTGTGTACAAAATTTAATTTGAGCCCTTCAAGCATCTCTTGTAGTTATGAGGTTTGATTCTAAACATGATTTTGCCCTTTTTACCAATGTGTTAGGGCTTTTCCTCTGCTTTTGGATATGGGGTATCTTTTTTTGGTGAGATTCATCATTCTCCTGTCGATGGTTGTTCAATAGAAAGTTGAAATTTTGGAGTTCTCACAGAAGAAGATGAGTGTATGTCCTTCTACCTATGCCATCTTGAAATGACCCTTAAAAATAACTGAAAAAAGAAGAGAAGGGAAAGGCAAAGGACAAAAGGAAAAATATACCCATCTGAATGCAGATATCCAAAGAATAGACAGCATAGATAAAAAAGCCTTTCAAACTGATCAATGTAAATAAATAGAGGAAAACAATAGAATAGGAAAGAATAGAAATGTCTTCAAGAAAATTAGAGATACCAAGGGAACATTTCATGCAAAATGGGCACAGTAAAGGAGAGAAACAGTATGGCTTAACAGAAGCAGATAATATTAAGAAAAGGAGGCAAGAATACAGAGAACTATACAAAAAATATCTTAATGACACTGATAGTCATGACAGTGCAATAATTCACGTAGAGCCAGACACCCTGGAATGCGAAGTCAAGTGGACCTTAGGAAACAACGCTACAAACAAAGCTAGTGGAGGTGATGGAATCCAGTTGAGCTATTTCAAACCCTAAAAGATGATTCTGTTAAAGTGCTGCACTCAATATGCCAGCAAATTTGGAAAACTCATCAGAGGCCTCAGGACTGGAAAAGGTCAGTTTTCATTCCAATCCCAAAGAAAGACAATGCCAAAGAATGTTCTAACTAGCACACAATAGCACTCATCTCACATGCTAGTAAAGTAATGCTCAAAATTCTCCAAGCGAGGCTTCAACAGTATGTGAAACATGAACGTCCTGATGTTCAAGCTGGACTTAGAAAAGGCAGAGGAACCAGAGATCAAACTGCCAATATCTGTTGGATCATAGACAAAACAAGAGAATTGCAGAAAACCATCTACTTCTGCTTCATTGACTACACTAAAACATTTGACTGTGTGGATCACAACAAACGGTGGAAAATTCTGAAAGAGATGGGAATACCAGACTACCTGATCTGCTTCCTGAAAATTTTGTATGTAAGAAGCAACAGTTAGAATCAGACATGGAACAATGGACTCGTTCCAAATTGGGAAGGGAGGACATCAAGGCTGTGTATTGTCACCCTGCTTATTTAATTATATGCAGATTACATCATACAAAATTGTGCTGGGCTGCAGGAAGCACAAGCTGGAATCAGGATTGCAGGGAGAACATCAATAACCTCAGATATGCAGATGATACCACCCTTATGGTAGAAAGCGAAGAGGAATTAAAGAGTAAAAGAGGAAAGTGAAAATGCTGGCTTAAAACTCAACATTCAAAAGATGAAGATCATGACATTTTCTACTATCACTTCATGGCAAATAGATGGGAAAACAATGGAAACAGTGACAAACTTTGTTTTGTTGGGCTCCAAAGTCACTGCAGATGATGACCGCACCCATGAAATTAAAAGACCCTTACTCCTTGGAAGAAAAGTTATGACCAACCTAGACAGCATTTAAAAAGCAGAGACATTACTTTGCTGACAAAGGTCTGTCTAGCCAAAGCCATGGGTTTTCAAGTAATCATGTATGGATGTGAGAGCTAGATCATAAAGAAATCTGAGTGTCAAAGAATTGATGCTTTTGCACTGTGGTATTGTAGAAGACTCTTGAGAGTCCCTTGGATTGCAAGGAGATCAAACAAGTCAATCCTAAAGGAAATTAGTCCTGAATATTCATTGGATGTACTGATGCTGAAGCTGAAACTCCAATACTGATGCTAAGAACTGACTCATTGGAAAAGACCCTGATGCTGTGAAAGATTCAAGGCAGGAGGAAAAAGGGGATGAAGCGGATGAGACAAGTGAATGGCATCATCAATTCGATGGACATTAGTTTGATCAAGCTCCAGATTTGGTGATGGACAGAAAAGCCTGGTGAGCTACAGTCCATGGGGTCACAAACAGTTGGACATGACCGAGTGACTGAACTGATACACCTGTGATAAGCAATGCAAAAGATGCTAAAATGGAAAATTACAGGAGCAATGATAATAACATATACAATTATTTCATTAAACTTTAACAAATAGCTCTTATATTCATAGACAAAATACATAAAGCTTTTATATTCATACATATATTAAATATATAATCTTCTTACTGCTAATTTATACATTTATTTATCCATATGTTTACTTACTAATTAACATATATTTTTTAATACAGGCTAATCCATGATGGTTATTTTCTTTGATGAAGTTAGACAAAAAATAATACTTGCCTCCTACCATTTTCATAAATATTTAATAAAATAATCAATGCTAATTGTATAAGATATTTTCTAATAAATCATATACAGTAATATTATCATTATTACTAAAATGAATATGTTTATTAAGAGTCTAGTCTGTAAAAAGTTCTGTGATGATAAAAATTAGTAAAATATGTAAATAACTCTCTAGTTACATCTCAGTAGAAAAATTAAGAAATATACCCATATAATACTTAGAAAAGAACATGATATTAGATCCCAGAAGAAAAAATTCTCAGAGGACAGAGATATTCTAAGACAGAAGTCCTTCCTTCTACAGTATATATGACAATGCTTTAAAGATTCCTTTTAGCAGCTTTTTCATTGACTTACTAGGCAGCCTACTCCATTTCTGGAGAAGTTTAAGTATTAAAAAACTATGCTACAATATTCCATATCAAAACTGATTTCAGTACTTTTCTAAATATTTTCCATCTTATTCTTAATCTCTATCCAGCTTCAAGCAAAAACAAATCAAATCAGAAATATGGAAAATAATTTTCCAGTCTTTTTTTAACACAGAAACTAGTAAACGACAAGTGAAATGTTTTATATAGAATGGTCTTTTTCTATTTCTGCTGACTTCTAAATAAAATAGCCTAGGCAAAAGGATAAATAACAGGCTGACCTGGCCACATGTTCCCAATATATTATTAAACTGCACGATATTTCCTTTGGGAGGAAATTACGCTGCTATTCCCTTTACATTTTTTATAACAATAGATGTCTGAATTTCACTTAGGCCACAGGAGAGGGCTAAAGGAATAAAATTTTACAAAGCTGCGTTCAACTAATGAGAGATAAGGGAGCTCAGAGAGGCTTGAGTTTTGCCATGAACTCTGGTTTTCATTATAGCATTTGGGGAAGCAGGATATATCAAGAAGAGGGATTAAATGGCATGGGAAAGGGTGAACATGATTAGATTTTATGTTTGAAGAGGTGTACTGGAAAATATGCTGTCACTATCTGACACGTATCTTCAGTTTTTCAGTTACAGGCAATATTGTTTCACTAAATAAGACTATTTTTTAAAGTATTTATTCACTTTGTATTTTTCAATTTGAGCAAAATAATTGAGCTCTTCTTGTTGACATTATTTGTTACTAGAAATGAAAGATATGTGATATTTGCCTTAGTATGCTCATTCTCATACTCTGCTCTTGTGATGTCACATTTTACCTGTCTACATTTGGTGTTGCTTATTATTGCAGGCATCAAGAGATGTGCACATGTCAAAATGCCTCTAGCTAGCAAATATATTTCTGGGAGACATAATGTTTTAAACAGAAGCATAGGCACATGTCTATAAGCCAATCTGTCGACAGCTAATAAAGTATTCATATTATACCTCTAGCACAAGAAGTTGAAAAGAAAGCCTTTCTAGTAACATTTCTCTGCATGTAAATGTTAAAAAAACTAATAATCAGAAAAAAATTCTTTGCTTTTATAAAAGTATTTAACAAATACTTGGGATAAATGCAAGTGAATTGCCAAAAATATAAAATGCAAATTTCTATATCCTTTTTTTGGTCAGTCAGTAAATGTTTTAATACATATATAACATATATTAATATGATTTCTATTATAGGGTTATACTGGTATTAATAGAAAATGATTCACAGTCTCAGACACTTTTATTTTCTATATTTTGTTAATTTTTGGCTATGCCTCTGAAGCCCCCATATAAACAACAAAGTGAAAAAGAAAAAAAAAAAGCAACTATCAAAGATACTTTTTTACAATGACAGAAAAGAATAATTATGCCTTAATTACAACCAGAATATAACTTTGTTTAAAACTCTGAAGAACTAATGATAACAAATGTTATTTGAAATATAGACCTTTAATAATATTGTGAAGAATGAAAGAGATTTGTTTATTAAGACATACATATATATACACATAAGCATATATATTATATAATTTAAATTTAAAGAGCATTTGCAGTTAAAAGTAATATTTAGTATATCATATTTTCTAAGTAAATAAGCATTTAAAATATTATGCCATAGATTTCCATTTCTGGCCAAGATGAAATAAAAATGACTAGATTTGTTCTACATACTAAAACCAATATCAGATAGAATATATGAAACATGTTTTATAAAGCCCCAGATATCAGAAAATGAATGTCAGTTACCCTGAGAAACAGTAAACAAATGTTGTGAGCTGTATTTTACTACAAAACACTGGTGAGAAAACTTCACAATACATGAGGCATTTGGTTGAGTTTGCAAGAGTGTAAACTCAATAATAAGGATGAATTACCCTTAGACTGAGCAGGGCCCTGGCCATTCTTAAAAAGTAATAGAAGCTAAATTTGAAAGGATAAAACTATTTTCCAGGTATTTAACTGAGTCCCAGAAGAAAGCTCAAAAGTATTTACACAAATTCAAAAATATCTAACAGCCAACAAGGAAGATGCACAGTTACCAATCATGAAGAGGAAGAAAATGCCATCCTAGAACTAACACATGTGCTAGAATTAGCAATATTAAAAGAATTATAATAATTGTATTCCATCTGTTCAAACCTTAAGGAGAATCATAGAAGCTATTTTGTAAATACCCACATTAAACAAAAAATAGAAACGTATAAGGTCAGAGCAAAAATCAATGAAATAGATGAAAATAAAACAAATGTAGAAAACCAATGAAACCCAAAGTTTTATCTTTGAGAAGATCATTGTATTAATAAACAGCTAGCCAAATTGATCATGGAAAAAAAAGAAACTTTACTAGAGATTCTACAGATATTAAAACAAAGATAAAACTTTGGGTTTCATGGAGGAACCAGAGATCAAATTGCCAACATCCGCNGCCAAATTGATCATGGAAAAAAAAGAAACTTTACTAGAGATTCTACAGATATTAAAATGATAAGAACCTATTATGAAAAAAAAAAAATGCCAATAAGTTAGACAACTTAGATGAAATGAGGAATTCTTCCTCAAAAACAAAAGCTCATTCTGAAATAACCCGAATATCCTTTTATCTGTTACAGAAATTAACTTGTAGTCAAATATCTTTCAATAACAAAAAGCAAAAGTCAAGCCCAAATGGGTTCACTGGTAAATTTTACCCTCATTTAAGGAAGAAATTTGGCATGATCTTTAAAACAAACAAACAAACAAACAAACAAACAAGGAGATAATACTTTCTATTTTTACTGTTAGATTTATCCTGATACCAAAAGCAGTCAGACACTATACAAAAGCTACAACAAAGGAAAATGTCTTCAACTTGGTAAAGAGTATCTATGAAAGCCCAGTATTTAACGTCTTGTTGTACTGTGCTGTGCTTAGTCGCTCAGTCATGTCGACTCTTGCCAGTCCACGGGACAGTAGCCCGCCCGGCTTCTATGTCCATGGGGCTTCTCCAGGCCACTATACTGGAGTGGGTTGCCGTGCCCTCTTCCAGGGGATCTTCCCATCCCAGGGATCCAATCCAGGTCTCACACACTGCAGGCGGATTTTTCACCATTTGAGTCTAATAACTAAAAACCAGTTATGTTTTACCTAGGGCCTTCCCAGGTGGCGCTAGTGGTAAAGAACACGGCTGCCAGTGCCGAAGACCTAAGAGTTGGGAAGATGTCTTGGAGGAGGGCATGGCAACCCACTTCAGTAGTTTTGCCTGGAGAATCCCATAGACCAAGGAAGCTGCCTGAACACGGTCCATAGGATCGCAAAAGAGTTGGATGCACCTAAATGCCAACTAACACACACTCGGTTCAATTCAGTCGCTTAGTGGTGTCCAACTCTTTGCAACCCCATGGAATGCAGCTCGCCAGGCTTGCCTGTCCATCACAAACTCTGGTAACTTACTTAAACTTATGTCTACGGTGTCAGTGATGCTGTCCAACCATCTTATCCTGTCATCCCCTTCTCCTCCTGTCTTCAATGTTTCCTAGCATCAGGGTCTTTTCCAGTGAGTCAGTTCTTCCCATCAGGTAGTCAAAGTATTGGAGTTTCAGCTTCAACATTAGTCCCTCCAATGAATATTCAGGACTGATCTCCTTTAGAATGGACTGGTTGGATCTCCTTGCAGTCCAAGGGACTCTCAAGAGTCTTCTCCAACACCACAATTCAAAAGCATCAGTTCTTCAGCACTCAGCTTTCTTTATAGTCCAACTCTCACATGCATACATGACTACTGGAAAAACCATAGCTTTGACTAGATGAACTTTTGTTGGCAAAATAATGTCTCTATTTTTTATTATATGCCTAGGTTGTTCGTAGTTTTTCTTCCAAGAAGCAAGCGTCTTTTAATTTAAGATGCACTCATGTTTTACCTAACTTTAGTAACAAGATTATCTATTCATACTACTTCTATTCAACATTATATTAGAGCTCTGAGACAAAGCAATAAGGTAATAGAGAGAGAAAAGAGAAGGAAAGAAAGAAAAGAAGAAAGAAAGAAAGAAAGACAAAATGAAAGGTATCCAGATTGACACAGAAGTAAAACCCTTTATTTGCAGACCTAATCATCTCTGTAGAAAGTTTGATGGAATTAAAAAAAAAAAAGTAACCTACTAGAGCTAAGTGAGTTTAACAAGTTCCCAAGAGAAAATCAGTACAAAAATTAGTTACATTTGTACCTAGTCAGCAACATCAGAAAAATAATCAGAAAATAAAATTTTTTTAAATACCATTTTAAGTGACACAAGAAATATTAAATATCTAGGGATAAACAAAACAAAAATATAAGTTATTCATACAGTAAAAATTATAAACTTTTGCTGAAAAATTTAAGGATGATTTAATAAATAGAGAAATATACCTTAGTTACAAGTTATACACAATATAATTAAGATGCAAATTCTCTCCAAATTAATTTATAAATTTAATGCAATTCCAATCTAAAATTGAGCAGGCTTTCTTTTGTAGAAATTCAAAACTATTTCAGAAAATCATATGGAAGTATGGAAAGCAATTTTGGAGAATCAAAATGAACATTTTTCAAAGTTTTTTTTTATAAAATACTGTAGTTAAGACTCTGTAATGTTGTCATTAAGATATACAATTACATTAAGAGAATTTTACAAAGGTTCAGGAATAGATTTAACATATATAAACAATTTATTTTTGACAGAAGTGCAAAGGCAATTCAATTGAGAACTGACAGTCTTTTCAACAAATGGTATAGAAACAACTGGATATACAAAATAAAAGAAAAATGTTACACATATTTACCATACACAAATATAGTAAAAAGTTCATAGACTTTAATATAAAATTAAAAACCATAAAAACTTTAGAGTAAATATGAACTCTTATGTAGGTTATATAAAAAAATCCACAAAACTAGATAATCAGGAAAGAAAACTTCTAATTTTTGTAAATGGGTAAAAGATGTGAATAGGCAGTTCAACAATAACAAAAATACAGGTAGATTAAATACACAAATATGTAGATAAGATGATATATCAACAATAAATTATACAAGGAAAAGATAAGCAACACAGTTATTTGTTTAATGAAAATTATAACTATAGTGAGACACAATTATGTACCTATTATGCTCAAATTATATATACATACATATCTATATGCATATATGTATGCAGGTGTGTATACACACACACATACACATATAATATACATAAGGACTGGCCTGGCCATACGTTGATGAAGATATAGACAAACCAGAATTCTCTTACATTGATGGTAAGAATACAAACTAGTACAACATATTCACATGATAATCCTACTCAGCAATAAAAAGTAATGAACTACAAGGTACAAAATGGAAGAAACATAATATATAATCATTTCAAATAAAAGAAGCCACACATAAAGGGTATGATTTTAATTATAATAAATATAAAATTCTGAAAAATTCTTACCTTTAGTGTCAGAAAGCAGATCAATGTTGCCTGCAAATAGGAGTGCTAGAAAGAGAAGGAGATAACACAGGGGAAGAGAGAAATTTGCTGGTGGTGGTGGTGGTAGTGGTGGTTTCGTCGCTAAGTCGTGTCCAACTCTTATAACCTCATGAACTGCAGCCTATTAGGCTCCTCTGTCCATGGGATTCTCTAGGCAAGAATAGTGGAGTAGGTTGCCATTTTCTTCTCCAAAAAGAAATTTGGTGGTGATAAATATGTTCATTTTCTTACTTGTGGTCTTGACTTCATGATGATAAACTGTCAAGACTTTATCAAATTGTACAATTATGTATGACATTTACTCCTTAACAAAGTTGTTAAAATTTGTTATTACAAATTATTCCCACTAAATGCATCACCAGGGACTTCAGCATGGTTTTGAGATCATTTTAAACTACTATAAACTATTTCAGATTCATAAGTTCTTTGTGTGTGTGTATATATATAAGTACACACACACACATATATCTGCCTGCAATGCAGGAGACACAGGTTTAATCCCTGGGTCAGGAAGATCCCATTGGGAATTGAGTGGCTGCCCACTCCAGTATTCTTGCTTGAAGAATTCCATTGACAAGAAAACTGACAAGCTATAGTCCATGGAGACACAAAGAGTTGGATATGACTGAGTGATTAACACTTTCACATTTACACTTTTTAATATATATATGAAAACTTTAAAATAAAAAGTTTGTCATATGTTTTATATATATATATATATATATATATTCTCAATAAAATGTTCTGGGACTTTGGAACTGTATATTATAAGTTACCTGAGATAGTTGAAGTGAGCACAGTAAAGTCAACCATCCAATAAGCATGTCCCTTCTCTAGATTATAACGTAAATTAGAAATTACATATTCTAGTTTAACTAGGAAAGAATAGAAAAACAAGTATCAATGTGTTTGTTGCATGTTTTTATACTTTAATAAAACTATTGCTGAAATAAATTTGCTTATATATGATAGAGATTCTATGATTTTTTCAGTCACTTAGTTGTGTCCCACTCTTTGTGATCTCAAGGATGGTAGCCCAGCAACTCCAATGTCCATGGACTTTTCCAACCAAGAATACTGTAGTGGATTGCCATTTCCTCTTCTAGAGGATCTTCCCAACCCAAGGGTCGAACTTGCATCTAAGTCTTATTTCCCATGTTGGCAGGTTGATTTTTTATCACTGTGCTACTTAGGAAGCCCTCAATAGAGAACGTCTAATAGCCTTGCTCCAAATATTTACCAGCATAAGAACCCACTCTCCCTCTTTTCTAATTGTCTACATTTATGACTGCTGTTTGATTCTATTATCTCCAACTATGATTCCCTCTTTCGCTCTCTGCTTCATGTTCAAATTTCCCAAAGGATGGGATCTAATGATATGTTAGTCACTTGCTACTCTGAGGCAACACTACTTCCTCAAAACACTTCCTCAAAACACTATTTGAGGCAACAAGGTAGCATTCTTGTTACAAGACAGTTTAGAAGCATTTGTTTTGCTAGGGTGCAGATTCCTAGTCTAATATGTTATATCATGGTGGCCCAGTCAGGTGACAAAAAATCCTGACCACTTGTGGAAAGCACCCTGTTTCTGGTCATATTCTTCAGAATGAGGATTAAGTTTGCTCAAAGCTTAGCCACTACTCTGGAAATCTACCAGAAAGAAGAGAGTAAATGATCAGGTTTCCACTAAACTTCTTTAAAAGAATAAATGTGTTTCCTGGAATGGGGTAATGAATTTATGTGTGAAACCATTAGCTAGTGTTTATTATATTAGTTAGTTTCTTAAGAAAGAAGGACTTTAAGCAGATATGACATAAGACAGAGTAGATTTGATAGTAATATGGTATATTAGATGAGAATGTGACACATGAACCAGAAACAGGCTTAAGCAAGGAAATTACTAATGGATGTACCTGAAAACAAATGCATATGCTTTCATAAAGGCAACTGGTGACTTTTTGGTCTTTGTAGAATGTTCACAATTTTGCTTAAGGCAAGCCCTAACAGTCAGTAATATAAATTGCCCTTTGGTTATTCAATATTCAGGACAACACTTTAATTCTTTAAAAATTAAAATAATAGGACACTGTTACTAAAAAATATTCTCTCATACAAATTAATGATACTGGTTTGAGTGAGCTGTTTCTAAAGTAGTTCAAGATTTGGTTGTGATTTATATATGAAAAACAAATGAAGTTTCTTTGACATTATCATTATTAGCAATTTAATTAAATTAATGTAGTTGAAAAATGACCATGTGTCAACTCATCACAATTAATGCATTTTAAACACCTTGAGTTGGCATGGCACCTATAATTAAGTTGCATAATAAAGCTTCAAGTAGAAACCATGGCAAAAGCTTTTTATAAGAAAAGCTATAGCTTCAGCTACAAGGTGAGTCTAATTTAAGGAAATCTTTAATTATTAATATTTCTAGGAAAGGTATAAACTCTTTTCTTTTTTGCCCTCAATAAAAACAGCTCCTACAGCAATGTACTTTCTAATATCCTTAGTACTTTATCTGTTAGCAGTTTGTTAAAAGAAAAACTGACAGTGGCAAATCTAGAAATAAAGTTGACTGGTAAATCATAATGCTGTACATCTTATTGACAGGGGGCATAGTTGTCTTAATAATTGACTTTAGATGACTGCAAAGGAATGAAGAGGTTTCGCAGAAGAGCATATCTGAAAGCTTAAGGAAAATACAAACATTTTAAATAAAACATATATGTTGAACATTCTCTCTCCTAGTCTTGTGCCAGGAATGATGGTTAGTTAACACAAAGACGAATAAAGCACAATTTTTGATTATTTACAGTTACAATCTATGAAAAGTAAGTAACTTCCAATAAAAATTCAAGATAACAAAAAAAAAAAATTTGACGTGTTGGCCCATGATTAATATAACCTATATAGATGATAATTGCTTTAAGTGCTCTGTACAGGATTTCACATAAAGAAAGTTGAACTGAGAATTATTCTGAATATGCTTAAATTTAGATTAAATTATTTAAGATATAGACTTTTAAGATTTTGGTTTTAGATAGACACTGATTAAGAGATAATTTTATACTTCTTAGAATATATTTGAAAATATTTACATCTCAAAGTGCTACTATGCTGTGTAATTATAATGAAGCCCATCAATTAATAAGAATTAAACTCCAAAACCCTAGTAGAGAGTGCCCTGTGACCACGAGACCCAGCTGTGATAGGCAAAAGCAATGTCCTTTTGCAGAAAGACATGCAAAGAAGACTATGGTAGGACTGTGTGTTAGTCAGAATTTCCCTCATGGCTCAGACCATAAAGAATCTGCCTTCAATGCAGGAGATCTGTGTCCAGTCCCTAGGTTGGGAAGATAGGACTGAAGCTTTGTCAGAAAGTGAGGATATTGTTGTTCATAACCTTTTGGATGGTGCTCCATGACAGTACACTATTTCTATGGCATTCACTTTAAAAAAACAAACTACTGGAAAAGACAGTGCTACAGCCACCAAGCCATTGTGCAAAAGTGATCATTAATATGCTGTCTCCAGCTAGTTGCATCCATAATGATGGAGGAATGCCTGGATCGTGAGTCTTTCTTGAGAGAAGGTGTTATTATTATTTGCTTCTTTTCACGTTTTTCTCAATTATATGTTATAGGCATTTCCCACTCTTTCAATAGGCACCTCCTATTGAGTGCTTATACTGGTTTGTTATATATGGAGAAGGAGAGAAAGTGATAGGCAAGTGATAGAAATCTTTATTCTTTATTTTCCAATAATTCCTTTGGTTGTTCTTCATCAAGGCGATTTGGAAATGTGAGGGCTGTTTCAGTTATCACTGGCTTACAGTGACCAGGGGACATACATGCTAAATGTCCTACATTATGTGTGAGAGCTACACAGAATGAAGAGTTATCCCACTGAATATGTTAACAAAAAACCCACTGAGAAGCACTGTATCCTTAGAAGAGGTCTGGAGGAGGAAACCACTACCTCAAGTCTAGTAGATACTTTGGGAAATAGATTTGCTTAGTATCTATAATGTACATGACCCTAAGCCAGCCTGCACTTTGTGCCTTGGGTATCATAGTAAACATGATGCAAATTTTTTAAAAATTGTGGTAAACTGTACTGGAGATTACTATATCCTCTGACTTCTATCCCAGGCTTACCAAATTACCATAGTAGAAATTATTCAGCAAATATTTGCAAAGATTTTTATTGCATCTAATCAAGAGATAAACTTTCAAGAAACGGCTATATAAATATTATTCACAATCATTCAATCATGATTAAAGATGCTCATTTTTATAATTTCAAAACATGCAAACTATATGTGTTTACACGTTTTTTGCTAAGGAAAAAGACTGATAGACATATAATCATGAGAAGTTATCTAATATGACATGCAAATCATTCTGAACCATTCAAAAATAGAGAACAATTTTTTTTTACATCAGTGAAATGATCCTATTCCTGCTTTGTGTACAGAACTCTGTGTGTGTGTGTGTGTGTGTGTGTGTGTGTGTGTTGCATATTCCAGTTGAGGCAGTTTTAGCATGAGGTTAAGAATAAAGTTCAGGAGTCAGACTGCATGGGTTTTAATTCCAGCTATGTAACTTATTAGTGGAATGATATGGAGCCCTTCAGAACCTTTGCTTTCTCAAATTCAAATTAAAATATGAACAGTATCTGTATAAACATTATATATTGCAATATAAAAGGCCCAAAATGGACATTTTGCTTTTTAATTGTTTTAAATTTTAAAAGGAGGCTGGGACCTTGTTGTCTGAACCAGTTTTTCCATCCTTATTCTTAAGAAAGAACAAGAAAGAAACCTCCATAGAGGGAAACTCATTAAATACACAGTGTTATTAATAAAATAGTGCACATCAAATGGGATATTTGACAGCATTTTGTAGCCCACCTTACAGAATCACTTTTTAATTTTCCCCTAGCCACCATGGAAATCACCAAATCCTTATGATACTNGGGAAACTCATTAAATACACAGTGTTATTAATAAAATAGTGCACATCAAATGGGATATTTGACAGCATTTTGTAGCCCACCTTAGAGAATCACTTTTTAATTTTCCCCTAGCCACCATGGAAATCACCAAATCCTTATGATACTCTGCCTCGGGATTTATTACCAATGATGTTGCCCTGGCAATGGTGATGTATTGTTCTTTTAGGTGTTAGATTGTATCTCTTTGTTGACCAGGAAGCCAGAAAACACATAGCAATTAAAAAGATGTACTGTCTAATATATTCTAATTAGAGATGATTACCCACAACTACCAATGGGTATTCACAAATTGCCTATTAACCCTTTCAGAATTAGGACTGATTTTTGTATAGTTGTTATTGATTTTGAAAGCTGTACAAAAGAAAATGAAGATTATATTAGACACAGAAGTGATTTCTATTGTATTTGCTTTTTTATTTTTCTTTTTCTGAACAATCACTTGGTTATTATCCTTTAAAAAATCTAACACTCTTTAGAATTAAAATCTGAAATGGTTTTGCCTTGTTTAGACAATAATTTTAGCTCAGAGACGATAGAAGAAAGAACAAAGGAAAGAATTACTGTTAACTAAGTTATGACTACAAGAATAGAATTGGCAAGTAAAAGGACAAATAAATAAAACAACATTTTTGGTAAACTTATACTTTTTTTTTTTAATTTATTTATTTTTAAATTTAACTTTACAATACTCTATTGGGTTTGCCATACNACAAACAACTAATATCAAAAATATGCAAGAAACTCCTGCAGCTCAATTCCAGAAAAATAAATGACCCTATCAAAAAATGGTCCAAAGAACTAAATATACTTTTTTTTTTAATATGAAAGCACAGAAATGGTCCACTAAGAATTGGAATTGACCAGACTAATCACACATTCTCAACTAGGGGTAAGGCTGAAGCATAAAGATAATGGGAGTAGTAGGCAGTGGGAGGTAGGCATGAGTCAGGGGTTAGCAATAAAGATATTTTTTTGATAATTTTAATTTGATGTGGCCTAATGGGAACTCTTGTCCTTAATTTCCACCAAGGATATTTCTCTCCAAATATCATGAACCTCCATTATGTTTCTCAAGCTAAAAACTAGTCATCATTCTGGATTCCATCATTCTCCTGACTCATCGCACTCAAGTCAGAAAATTCTCTCTCAAAAATATATCCTGTATCTGTTCCTCTAGCTCATCCCTCTAGCCAAAGCTTTGGTGAGCCAAAGAAATGTCTCACCTAGAGATTTCCTTCACAAATTCTAATGAGCATACAAATTATCTGGGAAATTGTTAAAATATATATTTCTGTTTTAATAAGTTGATGTAAGGTCTGAGATTCATCATTTCTTACAAGTTCCCAGATGAATTGCTCCTGCTATTCCATNAAAATATATCCTGTATCTGTTCCTCTAGCTCATCACTCTAGCCAAAGCTTTGGTGAGCCAAAGAAATGTCTCACCTAGAGATTTCCTTCACAGATTCTAATGAGCATACAAATTATCTGGGAAATTGTTAAAATATATATTTCTGTTTTAGTAAGTTGATGTAAGGTCTGAGATTCATCATTTCTTACAAGTTCCCAGATGAATTGCTCCTGCTATTCCATGGGTCATCCATTAAATAGCAAGACCTAGGTTACCCACAAAGTTACCTAACTTGTATTGCATGTTCAACCTCACTTTCCTGCAAACTATTTTTTTCTGAGTAGAGTGACCTTTAGATATCCTAAATCAGATCATATTATTCACACAGTAAAAATATCTGTAACAGGGTTTTAAAAAATAAGTATACTTTAACTCACAAAAAAAGTATCCAAATTCAAAGGTTCACAGGTATCCATATAGTTAGTTATCATCTATATATGTGACAGATTTTATTTTTTTGGACTTCAAGATTGCTTTAGACAGTGACCAGAGTCTCAAAATTAAAAGACACTTGCTCCTTGGCAGAAAAGCTATGACAAACCTAGACAGTATATTAAAAAGTAGAGACATCACTTTGCAGACAAAGGTCTGTATAGTTAAAGTCATGCTTTTTCTAGTAGTCACGTACAGATATGGACCATAAAATATGGTATGGTTAACAGAGATGGACCATAAGAAAGGCTGAGCACAGAAGAATTAATGCTTTTGAATGTGGTGCTGGAGAAGACCCTAGAGCCCCTTGGACAACAAAGAGATCAAAACAGTCAATATTAAAGGAAATCAATATTTTCTCAATATTCATTAGAAGGACTGATACTGAAGTTCCAATACTTTGGCCACTTGATGCAAAAAGCTGACTCATTGGAAAAGAACCTGATGCTGGGAACGATTAAAGGCAGGAGGAGAAAGGGGCACAGAGGATGATATGGTTGGATGGCATCACTGATTCAATGGACATGAGTGTGAGTAAATTCTTGGATATACTGAAGAACAAGGAAGCCTGGCATGCTGCAGTTCATGGGGTCACAAGGAGTTGTACGTGACTTAGCCACTGAACAACAACAAAATGTCCTTACCAGATATTAAGTGGTACCCAACCGATCTTTCCAATATCACCATTTACCCCATCATTGCAGCCTATGTAAGAAAAAACTAGAGATTAAAAGGAATTCATAGGATTGTATAAAAATCCTCATTTTTCTTTTACCTTCTACATGGCAAGGGGTGGGGAATGCTCCATTCCCCATTAGTATAAGGAGGGCCCAAGAAAATCAGTCACGGAAATTGGGAAAGCCTCTGAGAAGGAAAGACAGCTTTCACATCTTATTTCCAATAGGTACTAGGTGTACAGAAGAGTGAAAAAATTCCTTAAAAAAGCTGGCATATGTTCTCTGGAGTTTTTAGCATTCATAATCACAGAGAATGTAAAGAAGTTAGAAAATGGAATATTACATCTTTCAAGCTGCACTACTGCCATACGGGAGAAAAAGAATTAGTTGACTTTTTTATGAATCTGGGAAGGTGGTTGGATATGGGTAATTTAAAAAAAAAGTCACCTGTCCTCTCAATTCTTTTACCCATTTATTTTCCCATGAGTTTAATAATACAGTTTAGATAATCTGTACAGCATCTAAAGGAGTCCGAAACAGTTTACTTAGAGAAGTAGGAGGATATAAACACCAATGTGAATCAAAACTATACTTCCTGCTTTATATTGCTGTATAACAACTTACCATAAGAGCTTAAAGTACCTTCTATTTTTTTAACTTACAGTACTATGAGTCAAAAGTCTGATGCATAAACACTTTGTTCTCTGGTTAGAGCATCACAAAGGTGAAATAAGGGTGCCAGTAGTACTGAATTCTAATCTGGACGCTCTGAGGAAAACCCATTCTCATGTTCAGCTCATTCCTGTTGCTAAAATTCATTCCCCATGGTTGCAGGACTGAGGATCATTGCTCTCTGTTGACAGGGTGTTGCTCCTAACTCTTAGAGGCCTCTGAAGTCCTTTAAACTTCCAGCCATCAGTGGCACATTGAATGTCCATCAATGCTTCAAATTTCTGATATTCTTTTACACAATGAACCAAAGAAAACTCTGTTTTAAAAAGGCTTGGGTAATTAGGTCAGAATACACAGATAATCTCCCTATCTTAAAGTGCATTGAATTGGTACTTAAAATATATCTGCAAAAACCCTTCACATCAGAATCTAAAATTAATGTTTTAGTGAACAACCAAGGACTGGGAATCTGGACGGTCCGTCGTAGAATTCTGCCTTTGCTTTTCAATGGAGGACCTCAGATAAACTCAACCAACCAAAGTTCTCCTGGGGATTGAGTAGAGAGGAGAATCAATGGGGTATAAGAATGTTTTGAATCATCTCATATCATTAATATAAAGAAAAAAAAAAAAGCTGTGTTTTTACATAAGTGAACCAAGCTATTATCTATCACTAGGCAAGGAAGGAGCAGAGAATGGGGTCGTGGTCACACATTAAAAGACCTTCCACTGCATCCTGAAGAATATGGCTATTGACAGTCTAAGTTACTCTCATTCCATCTCCCTCTCTTTCACTATATATATTTTTTTCAACACAGCCTTCCATATATTTCTTTGAAGAGTCAAGTTTCTTTCATTGCTCACAGAGTTCCTTCACCTAGATATCTATAACTAGAATACTCATTCTCAATCTCAAACTCAAAGCATTTACATGGAAACTTTTCATATATTTTACCTCAGAATAAAAGATTTTCCTGACTGTACTTTCCTCAGTTCAGTTCAGTCACTCAGTCGTGTCCAACTCTTTGTGACCCCACGAATTGCAGCACTCCAGGCCTTCCTGTCCATCACCAACTCCCGGAGTTCACTCAGACACATGTCCATCGAGTCAGTGATGCCATCCAGCCATCTCATTCTCTGTCGTCCCCTTCTCCTCCTGCCCCCAATCCCTCCCAGCATCAGAGTCTTTTCCAATGAGTCACTCTTCGCATGAGGTGGCCAAAGTACTAGAGTTTCAGCTTTAGCTTCATTCCCTCCAAAGAAATCCCAGGGTTGATCTCCTTTAGAATGGACTGGTTGGATCTCCTTGCAGTCCAAGGGACTCTCAAGAGTCTTCTCCAACACCACAGTTCAAAAGCATCAACTTTCTTCTTGGTGCTGTTTAATTATATCCTATTATTTCATCATATTCATTCCCTTCATAACATATATTTTGATTTGTAATCATTTATTTATTTACTGGTTTGCATACTTATTGTCTGTCAAAGGTAAGTTTCAAGCTTCAGAAGTGTAAGTCCATATCAGTCTTGACTTTTCTAATGTTCAATGTCTCATATGAAACCTAGTACATACTGTTTTTGTTGCTGTTCAGTCACTCAGTTCTATCCAACACTTTGTGACCTCATGGACTGCAGCTCACCAGGATTCTCTGTCCTTACCATCTCCTGGAGCTTGCCAAAACTCATGTCCATTGAGTCAGTGATGCCATCCAACCATCTCATCCGCTCTTCTTACCTTTTTCTCCTGCCTTCAATCCTTTCAGGTATCAGGGACTTTTCTAATGAATCAGTTATACACATCAGGTGGCCAAAGTGCTGGAGCTTCAGCTTCAGCATCAGTCCTTCCAGTGAATATTCAGAACTGATTTACTTTAGGATTGACTGATTTGATCTCCTTTCAGTCCAAAGGACTCTCAAGAGTCTTCTCCAACACAGTCCAAAAGCATCAGTTCTTTGGCACTCAGCCTTCTTTGTGGTTCAACTCGCACATCCACACATGACTACTGGAAAAACCAAAGCTTTGACTATACAGACCTTTATTGGCAAAGTACTGTTTCTGCTTTTTAATATGCTGTCTAGATAATCATAGATTTTCTTTCAAGGAGTAAGCATCTTTCAGTTTCATGGCTGCAGTCACCATCTGCAGTGATTTTAGAGCCCAAGAAAATAAAAAGTCTGCCACTGTTTCCATTGTTTCACCTTTTTGTTTTTTAACTTTATTTTACTTTACAATACTGTATTGGTTTTGCCATACATCAACATGAATCCACCACGGGTGTACAGGTGTTCCCAATCTTGAACCCCCTCCCACCTCCCTCTCCATACCAGCTCTCTGGGTCATCCCAGTGCACCAGCCCCAAGTATCCTGTATCCTGCATTGACCTAGACTGGCGATTCGTTTCTTATATGATATTATACATGTTTCAATGCCATTCCCCCAAATCATTCCACACTCTCCCTCTCCCACAGAGTCCAAAAGACTGTTCTATACATCTGTGTCTCTTTTGCTGACTCTCATAAAGAGTTATCGTTACCATCTTTCTAAATTCCATATATATGTGTTAGTCCTGGGAGAAATATCAATAACCTCAGATATGCAGATGACACCACCCTTATGGCAGAAAGTGAAGAGGAGCTAAAAAGCCTCCTGATGAAAGTGAAGGTGGAGAGTGAAAAAGTTGGCTTAAAGCTCAACATTCAGAAAACAAAGATCATGGCATCCGGTCCCATCACTTCATGGGAAATAGATGGGGAAACAGCGGAAACAATGTCAGAATTTATTTTTNTTTTTTTTTTTTTCCTTAAACAAAAAATGTAATAAAACACCATCATCAGTGTTAGTGACAAAGATCTTTGGAGATAATTTATGATAATTTAACCTTAAAGGCACTCAGTCAATGTGAGTAGCCAATGGCAAGGTGTCACATGGCAGCTGCTAAAACTTCAAGGAAAATAACATGAAAGCACAAATCACAGCTCTTAAGAACTTTAATCTGCTCCTTTAGGTTTAAATTGGATCATAATACTGTATACCCAAGCCCCTATAAAAAGATGACAATGTCCAATAGATCAAGACATAACATTCAATTTGTAACATACAATTTCAATGTTTAACAGTCTCTAGTATTTGAAAAATTTTGCTTTCATTTAAATTTAAATCCCACCTGGTACACATTAGGCCCACTGTGTTGCTCAGAGAATTTTGAATTTTCAGTTAAATGATCAAAAATAGTCATTTCTCTTCTCTTTCCTTACTCGTGTTTCAGCGAAGGTTCCTAGCCCCAAACGTCTTGTGGAAGTTCAGTCCCAAGCTCACCCCCACGTTGGCCTAAGCTTGTTCTTCTGTGGCTGTCATCCCAAAGACTCCTTCTGCCCTTGCTCTGGCTCCGTTTGTTCGCTTGGACCACTGCTCTACTAGGACACTTGTTAGCTCCTTCATCAGATTCATGAAACTTTAGTAGAAGCACTCTGAATCTTAAATTGGAACTCTTCTTATTATAACACGTATGTAGAGGAGCGACTCGTAAGAGGAAAGAAATGGAGTGAGAGCCAGTTTCAATTGTTTTTCTTTAATTATTTAAGGCTAATTATCAGTTTATCCTATATGCAGGTCAGGAAGCAACAGTTAGAACTGGACATGGAACAACAGAGTGGTTCCAAATAGGAAAANAGTATTAAGTAGGCATATGATAAGGGCTTCCCAGGTGGAACTAGTGGTAAAGAACTCTCCTGCCAATCCAGGAGACATAAGAGGTGCAGGGTCCATGCCTGGGTCAGCAAGATCCCCTGGGGGAGGGCACAGCAATCCACTCCAGCACACTTGCTTGGAGAATCCCCGTGCACAGAGGAGCCTGGCGGGCTATAGTCTGAGAGGTTGCACAGAGTAGGACTCGACTGCAGTGACTTAGCATGCATACACGCAAGCATGTAATAGAAGGTTGGTATGTGAATTTAGTTGCCGGTTTTAGAGCTGGAAATATACATAGAGAGAAATAATAATAGAAAATTACTGTGTGTGCCAGGCACCGTCCTAAGCACCTGAATGGTTTGTGCTGTTATGCTGCAATACTGAAGATGAGGAAAGAGAGGAATGAAGCAACTTGCTTCTTGCAGAGTCGACGTGACTGAGTGGCTAAGCACACAGCACACCCCTTTGTCACTGGCTCTAAGGGGTAGAAGCAGGACTCCAGTCCACGCGGGTTTGACTTCAGAAATTAGATCCAGGACCACATACTAGCAAACGCCTGATGTGCTGTGCTCCCTGAATATAACACGTCCCTTGCACACAATGCATTCCTTATAATATCCATGTGGAGTGAGGCCAGGGAGGCTGGTTGCCAGGGCCTCCCAGTTAGTGGCAGGGCTGGTGGACCTGGTCCCAGTCCCTTGGCCGCTATCCTCGGGCACTGCCATTACCCACACCACCTCTCAAGGTCCCCACCAGCCTCTGTTCACGTTCCAGGCTTGTCTCCAAGAGAAGCCACAAGTGGCAGCTCTGAGTCAGATGGTGGCCAAGGGACTTTTGATTTAGTTGCCCGGTGGAAGCCACACAGACAGGCAAATTTGTTCCTGCCAGACCGCGGGCTGGGCTGGGGCTGGGGGTAGCTTGATTTTTGCTGCTTCTATCCCCTGCTGCCCAGCAATGGCTCCCTCCCACCAGGGCCTCTGTGTTGATCAGAGGCAGGCCAAGCAGGTCTTGCCTTAGGTCCTGCCCACACCCCGATGGGCACTATTGGTGTGGTCAGCCCTATTCTCTGCTACCAATCCAACAGCAGTCCTGATCCTCCTCAAGCCAGTCAGCACAACGCCAACCCAGTGGAGCTGAAGGCCAGTGCCAGGAGCAAGGTTAGAGATGCTCTCTGGGGACTTCCTTGGTGGCCCAGTGGTTAGGAATCTGCCGTGCCATGCAGGGGAAGCTGGTTCAGTCCTGAGTCTGAGAAGATCCCAAGGGCCACGGGGCAACTAAACCCGTGTGTCACAGCTACTGAGCCCGTGCTCTAGAGCCTGAGAGCTGCAGCTGCTGAAACCTGCATGCCTATAGCCGCTGCTCCACAACAAGAGAAGCCACGGCAATGAGGAGCCTGTGCACTGCGGCCAGACAGTAGCTCCGACTCGTGGCAGCCAGCCCGTGTGCAGCAAAAAAGACCCAGCACAGCCAAAAATTAAATACACAAAAAGCTAAAACATTCTTAGTCTTAACTATTTACCAAGAAAAAAAAAGGTCTCTCTGGCTTAAGTGATGGTTTGTCTTTTTTCCTAAAGTATGTGGAAGAGGAGGGAGGGGACAGCCACAAACCAAGAGCTAGGAACTCAAAAGAAGCTGAAGGAGAAGGCTCTGGGCAGGAGGGTGACATCAGTGGCCTTGAGGAAGGGTCCCTGGGAGCTGCGTCAGGCTGGCCTGGCTGCTTGGTGGGGAGTGAATCAGTTCCACGGAGACATGGGGGCCGGCAGGTGCTGCTCTGCTTGGAGCTCTCTGGGGAGATGGAGGCTCTTTCCGAAAGTGACAAGCTGGTTGTCAGAAAGGTGGGGGCTGTGTGCAGTCAGCAAAGACAGAGATCCCTGTGGCGGCCTGAGACTGGAAGGCCTGCAGTGTTGCTGGGATGCACAACTCCAGCAGTGCTGTTCACACCAAGTTCTAGAGAATCCTCAGGTCAGTGTTGGTGAAAAACTAGAGCAGGTCAAAAAGGAGTGAAAAGACTTCTTGTCCCAGTGAAACAGATGGACGAAAGGAAACGGACACACACTTCATTCTCTTTTTCCTCCTTTCCCTGAACTGGCTTCTTTCCTGCAGATATGATTCCGCCATTAACGACCTTAAGGAGGCTTTGACTCAGCTTCGAGGGAACCAGCTGATTGACTACAAGATCCTGGGGCTACAGTTCAAGCTGTTTGCCTGTGAGGTGAGGAGCAGAGCGCCCAGCCTGGGGAGTGGTGGGCTGCGGCCGAGGAGAAGCTGACAGCTCAGATGCACAGCCATCTGTGACACTTCTAGGAGCCCGAAGAAGGCATTTTGCCTCCCCTCCCCTGGGACTCAGATTTACCCTTAAGAAAAAACTCAGAACCATTGCTTGGGGCTCCAATGGAGTCTTCAGTTACCTGAGTGCATGGATTTTGTTATCATGAGGCTCAAAGGACCATGTAGAAATGAGTTTGCTGGATTCTCTGAAGGGAGGCTTGGCTGGACATGAGTGTGTCGGTCTGTGAAAGTGTTCCTGTGTACATGTTTTAGTTGCTCAGTCGTGTCTGACTCTTTGCAACCCCATGGAGCTTGCCAGGCTCCTCCGTCCATGAGATTCTCCAGGCAAGAATACTGGAGTGGGTTGCCATTTCCTTCTCCAGGGGATCTTCCCAAGCCAGGGATTTAACCCAGGTCTCCCACACTGCAGGCAGAGTGTTAACCATCTAAGCCACCAGGGAAGCCCCAAAATATTCATCATAATTTGCGTGATTTAGGTTGACAGGGTGTTTTCTCAGCATTATACTAACAAGTCCAAAATCACAGAGNAGGGATTTAACCCAGGTCTCCCACACTGCAGGCAGAGTGTTAACCATCTAAGACACCAGGGAAGCCCCAAAATATTCATCATAATTTGCGTGATTTAGGTTGACAGGGTGTTTTCTCAGCATTATACTAACAAGTCCAAAATCACAGAGGTCTCTGCCCTAGTGAAGCTTCCTTTGCAGCAAAAAACAAAGCAAATCAAAAGACAACAACAAAACAAAGAAACAAAATCACAGGTTCACCCTCCAGGCAGAAACTGCTTTACCCTGGCTCGGTTCCAAAGTTCACACACTTTGCGATGAATGGAGTTGCCTCGTGTACTTGGCTATACCCAGAGAAAAAGTGAGGATCATTTAGCACCAACCTGTACCCTCTTGGTCAAAGAACAGCTCAGAGCACACAGTTAGGAAAGGTCTTCACAGAAGGATAACATGTTCTGTATCACCAAGATGGAGATGCATGACTGGCTTTGACTTTACAGGGTCATGTACTTTTCCAGCCAACCCTCCCCACTCTCATTCTAAACCCCTAATATACACCAGTAACTTTAAAACGAATATCCCTGCAAATATAGATTTTTACTTAGAAGAATCAGTGAAAAACAAAGCCCCGTTGCTTGAGTTTCTCAGGCAGAAGCAGCCCAGTGTTCCCAGGGTCACTCAGGGCTAATAATAGAGTCCACAGCTGCCTGCGNGAGGATCAGCCCTGGGATTTCTTTGGAGGGAATGATGCTAAAGCTGAAACTCCAATACTTTGGCCACCTCATGCAAAGAGTTGACTCATTGGAAAAGACTCTGATGCTGGGAGGGATTGGGGGAAGGAGGAGAAGGGGATGACAGAGGATGAGATGGCTGGATGGCAGCACCGACTTGATGGACATGCATCTGAATGACTTCCAGGAGTTGGTGATGGACAGGGAGGCCTGGCATGAGTTGGACACGACTGAGCAACTGAATTGAACTGATACTGTATGAGTGTTTTTCTTTCTGGCTTACTTCACTCTGTGTAATCGGCTCCCGTTTCATTCACCTCATTAGAATTGATTCAAATGTATTTTTTTTATTTGCCATGAAGTGATGGGACCAGATGCCATGATCTTTGTTTTTTGAATTCTGAGTTGTTAGCCAACGTTTTCACTCTCCTCTTTCACTTTCATCAAGAGGCTCTTTAGTTTCTCTTCACTTCCTGCTATAAGGGTGGTGTCATCTGCATATCTGAGGTAATTGATATTTCTCCCAGCAAACTTGATTCCAGCATGTGCTTCATCCAGTCCAGCATATGCCTCGACATACTCCTTTCCCAATTTGGAACCAGTCCATTTTTCTATGTCCAGTTCTAACTGTTGTTTTTTGACCTTCATACAGATTTCTCAGGAAGAAGGTAAGGTGGTTTGGTATTCCCAACTCTTTTTAAGAATTATCCACAGTGTTATGATCCACAGAGTCAAAGGCTTTGGCATAGCCAATAAAGCAGAGGTAGATATTTTTTCTGAAATTCTCTTGCTTTTTCTATGAACCAATAGATGTCGTCAGTTTGATCTCTGGTTTCTCTGCATTTTCTAAGTCCAGCTTGAACTTCTGGAATGTCTTGGTTCATGTATTGTTGAAGCCTAGCTTGGAAAATTTTCAGCATTACTTTGCTCATATGTGAAATGAGTGTAATTGGGCAGTAGTTTGAACATTCTTTTGCATTGCCTTTCTTTGGAACTGAAATGAAAACTGAAATTTTCCAGTTCTGTGGCCACTGCTGAATTTTCCACATTCGTAGGCCTACTGAGTGCAGCACTGTCACAGCATCATCTTTTAAGACTAGAAATAGTACAGCTGGAATTACATTATTCCACTAGCTTCACCCATTCTGATCTACTTTAGTTCACTGATTCCTAATATGTTGATATTCACTCTTGCCATCTCCTGTTTGACTACGTCCAATTTACCTTGATTCATGGACCTAACATTCCAGGTTCCTATTCAATATTGTTCTTTACAGCATTGAACTTTACTTTCACCACCAGACACATCCACAACCTGGCATAATTTCTGCTTTGGCTTAGCCTCTTCATTCTTTCTGGAGCTATTTCCCTGATCTTCTCCAGTAGTATATTGGGCACCGACTGACCTGGGGAGTTCATCTTTCAGTGTCATATCTTTTTGCCTTTTCATACTGTTTATGGGGTTATCAAGGCAAGAATGCTGAAGTTGTTGCCATTCCCTTCTCCAGTGAACATGTTTTGTCAGAACTCTCCAGAAATAACTGGGTATTGAATAATGAGCGTTACATAAAATTTAGAAAATATAAACGTCAATCAAACAAATATTCAGCAAATAAGATGCCTGGAGAATATAACTCCACAATTGCTGAACTCTGGGACAAATGTGGCCAACAGGCTTGTCTTGATGTATGGCAAAACCAATACAATATTGCAAAGTAATTAACCTCCAATTAAAATAAATGAATTTATATTAAAAAAAGAAATAAGGTGAAAATGCAAGGAAAAATACTATTTTCATGCATAAAGACTATTAAAAATATCAATAAAAGGAATGCTTTGTATAAACCTGAATGTGATGATTTGAATTTGAATGATCTACTTAGCTTGCCATTAGACCCAATACTTCATATTATTTCTGCCTCTACACATTTATATGTCCTTCCTTACAACTCAAAACTTTTGAATGTATAATATTACTTGTACAATGAGAGAAAAAGGAGGCCAAGTTTAGAAATCAGAAGCATGTTGGTACTTTAAAGCCAATTAGAAAAGTTTTTAAAAATACCCATGCCTGGGCTTTACACATGACCTTCTGAATTCAAATACACTTTGTTCTTTAAGAATCAGAGAACTAAACTTATAGCACTTTAGCATCTTATGATACGTGAGAGACATTTTTTTTTCTCTACTGACTTTGACTACATATCTTATTTTTCTTTCAGTGCTACTAAATATTTTTGATCTTACACAATTCCTTATGTATAGTTAGTGCTCAACAAGTGTCTCCTGGATAAAATATCAAAATGAATGTACTTATGGAGGCATAACCATAAAAATTGTCAAGGCTCAGACTGCTTCATTCTAAAGATTATCAAACTCAGATTTAGAAACATGAGTACAAGACCTTATTTCTATGTCCGTTTTGAGAGTACACTGCTTCTTTGATTACTAGTCAAAGAGATTATATTTCTCATAGATTTATGAAGACACTTACATCTTTATGCCATGCACAGATTTCTCTCATCATTATTTTTTCTATGTCTACGAGTTGAATTTTTGTCATAAAAAATGTTATCCTAGAAAGTGTCATGCAGTAACTATGGGATACTTTTCTCCCTAACACATCAATAAATCAATGCGAGATGTATTGAAGAGAAAGTTCATACTTCCCCCCCCCCATCTTATGTGCTATTAGCCAATTGAAATGAAACTTACAAACACTGGTGAGGCCTTTGTCATGGTGGCCAAAGCTTAACAATTTAGAGAAAAAATTAAACCTTACAGGGTGAAACCAATTGAAAAGTAGTAGATTCATTGCCCTTCTCCTTTCATATTCCGCTGAAGCGTCAGTATATTTTTATACCACATAGAGGATTAGCTAAGGATTTATTATCTGTTCTTAGTGTCATCAATTCTGAACGAAATTGTGTGCAGCACCCAGACATATTCAGCCTCTATTTCACCTACATTGAAGTCATGTGTAGGATTAAATCTGACCTAAACTTCATTACATTACCTGTATTAATAGGACCTCCAGACCATTTCCTTCTCTTTGAAAGGGAAAATCAGGTGTGAGAAGGAATAAGATATTGTGATTTCCTATGGAGAAGGCAATGGCACCCCCACTCCAGTACTCTTGCCTGGAAAATCCCATGGACGGAGGAGCCTGGTAGGCTGCAGTCCATGGGATCGCGAAGAGTCGGACGCGACTGAGCGACTTCACTTTGAATTTTCACTTTCATGCATTGGAGAAGGAAATGGCAGCCCACTCCAGTATTCTTGCCTAGAGAATCCCACGGACAGGGGAGCCTGGTGGGCTGCTGTCTATGGGGTTTGCACAGAGTCGAACATGACTGAAGCGACTTAGCAGCAGCAGCAGCAGCATGCTTCTCACAAAGTTCTCCATTTTGTCCTTTCATTTCTACTTAAATTTCACTTTTCCATCAAGATCAATTAGGGTTAGACTATTTTGTACTCAATAAATGATTACACTTTAGCCCTCCATAAACTGTTTTCAACCTGTCTTTAACCCTTATATTTTTTAAACCAGTCAAATGCAGTAATAAGATTCAACAATTTACATTGTCACTCTTTTTAGAGTGTCCATAAATACATATTTATTTTGTAGAGAAGTCTTTATAATATTTTAGTGATGACTTCATATATCCCATATTGTCCATTTTGAGGTAACATATTGCGATATACTAGGCAAGCCTGTAATATCCCTTTTGTGTAGACAAATAAAATTTTGCCTTGCTTGTTTCAGCAAGTTACCCAAAGGTAATTAAATAAAAAGAAATTTTTGAAAAAAAACTTTCAACACTTTCCAAATTTATATTGGATATTGTTGAAAGGATTTAATATATATTCTTGTAGTTTTTTTTTTTTTAATGGGGATGACATAAACAGTGGTGTGTAAGCAAATTACTAACTTCATAAGGAATAAATGCTTTATCTAATAGCTCTAAACTGAATATAGTTAGGCCAATGAACATAATTCTGAGTAGTCCAACAACCACCATATCAAATTTTAAACGTGTCCATGTTATTTTCATTTGTCTGATTCACTCCTGCATTCTAGGAGACAGCTCAAGGACATCACTAAGATTAACTATAAATTCTGCTTAAAGGTCAATTTTATGTTTGAACCAGGGGGCAGTCATCAAATTTTTTTAGGTAAGTACAAAATTCCAGCCTGGATTCAGTATAAAATGCTTTGCTTGAAACATGCTAGCTCTTTTGCCTTATATACTATCTACTTACAACACGTGGCAAGTAAATGTGAAAGGAAGAGTGATCTTAATTTCAGTGACAATAGAAATAGAGGGCATTTGCATTGCTTTATTTCCCAAAACTTTGCTTATTTGATGTTTACATTTGCTGGTAAGTGAAGAATATTTCTAAATTAGCAAGTGGCAGATTAATTATATGTGATTGACACACTTTCTTTGCAGGAGTCACTCCTGGAATAAAAACACCTATTTTTATTCTTATTTGTATTTCTCATACTCAATATAACACAAATATAGACTAGAGACATTTTAGTTTTGTTGAATTCAGGAATGCTCACTGGAAAAATGATAGCACAGGCAAAATTCTATTCAGCAAGCATTAAATTATTCTGTTCAAAAATGTGATGTTAGTCCCCATTTGGTATACAGTTCACCTAAAATTGCTATGTGGATATGAAAAAATACTGTTTTACTGAATAATCCTTTACAACATATCCATCTGTCTCTTATACACATCTAGATGTGTATAAGAGACAGCTATACAGACCTTTATTGGCAAAGTACTGTTTCTGCTNGTTCACCTAAAATTGCTATGTGGATATGAAAAAATACTGTTTTACTGAATAATCCTTTACAACATATCCATAGTCATGTCTCTATTTTATTCTCAGTGTAAGCAGAAAAGAAAAACTCCCCTTTTCTCCATCTTGGCTAAATCTCACAATATTGTTGGCAAAGACACACATATTTTAAAGAATTGCACTTTTCATATCAGCAGAGTGTTAAATATTCTTCAAAAAATGCCACCATTTCTAGGGTATCATGACTTCCCCATCAATGCTGGCACCTAATGGGAAGAACACTGCTTTTGGAATCAGATTGATCCGGTTTGAATCTTGACCAAAGCAAAGTTGTCAATGTTATTTAATCTGTGTAAATTTCAAAATTTTCCTGTGTAGAGTGCTAGTAACTATTCTCTTAATACAAAACTTGCAGAGTGATGATTCATGATGTTTAAATGAAGTAATAGTGAGTGTAAAATATGTGAAAGCATGGTCTGTGCACTGCACACACTCAGTTAATAAAGTTGTTGTCATGATGACATACGAGTTTATAGTGAACACTTCTTGATAATTTCCCTAAGTAATGTCTCCATTTTTCCCTTTAAATCATTTCTATTTCCAAAAAGAAAAGAAAAAATCACAGGCAGAATTGTTAACGTTAGAGCCCTGCACAACTGTAGAGCAAACTAGATAGAAAAAAAAAAAAAAACTGGGGAAAATAAAACATAGAAGGGTTTTTTAGTAATTCAACCTCAGGAGATAGCTGGCAGTTATCACTTAGTATTCTTAGTTGAAAGCAAATCAAGTCCAATTTAATCCATTTTAAGTTAAAAAGAAAGAATTTACTATCTCTTTAATTTACCCTTAAGAAGGGTAGAGTTTGACTAAAGGAATTTTCAAGCAGTGTCCTCAGAATTTGTCTGTGTATCACACCTGTTTCTTCTCTACATTAAGAATCTTTTCAAAAGATCTTCAGAGCTTCAGGTTTACAGTTTTTACAAACATGGAAGAAAGAGAATACTTAAAACCTATTTTTAGTTTGATATAGTCTTTCTTGTGTATTTTTTGCTTTGTTGTCTTCGCTTTCAGTCAAATAAAAGAAAAATCATTGCCTACCCCTTTTGTGTTCTTCTGGGAGTTTTATGATTTCAGGTTTTATGTTCAAGTCTTCAGTCTGTTTTGAGTTGACTTTTGTGTATGTGTAAATAGTCTTCATTCTTTGGCATGTGGTTCTCCAGTTTTCCCAATATTAAAAAAACCTCCCTTTCCCCATTGTATAGTCTTGGCTCCTTTGTCATAAATTAAATTACCACTAGTTTGGGTTTATTTGGAGGCTCTCTATTCTGTTCAATTTATCTATAAGTCAGTTTTTATATCAATATTATATTGTTTTTATTACCTATAGTCTTTTCATTTAATTTGAAATCAGAAAATATGATGCTTCCAGCTTTGTTCTCTTTTCTCAAGATTGCTTTGGCTATTGCAGGTCTTTTGTGGTTCCATACAAATTTTAGGATTATTTGTTCTATTTCTATGAAAAATGCCATTGGAATTCTAATATGGATTGCCTTGAATCTGTAGAACACTTTCAGCAGTACAGACAATTTAAAAATATTAATTTTTTCAATCCATAAGCACAGAGTATCTTTCTATTTTTTTTTGTATCTTAATTTTCTTTTTTCAAAGTCTCATAGTGAAAATATCTTTTCCCTGCTTTGTTAAATTTATCCCTAGATATTTTATTATTTTTATTGTAACTGTAAATAGGACTATATTCTTAATATATCTCTCATATAATTTGTTGTTAATGTATGGAAATGCAACTGATTTTTGTATATTCATTATATATCCTGCAAATTTACTGAACTTATTTATGTAATTTTAGTGGTCTTTTGGTAGAAACTTCAGAGTTTTCTAAATGTAATATCACTTCAAATGCAAACAGAGATGGTTTTACTTCCTCCCTTCTGATTTAGATGCCTTTTATTTCTTTTTCTTGACTAAATTCCCTGGCTAGGACTTCCAGTACTCTGTTGAATAAAAGAGGCAAAAATTGGCACATTGTTTTGTTCTTGATCTTAGAAGAAAAGCTGTCAGCCTTTCACCATGAGTCTGATATTTACTGTGGGACTGTCATACATAGCCTTTATTATGTTGAGGTAGTTCCCTCTATTACCAGTTTATTGAGAATTTTTACCATGAATGCAGTTGAACTTTGTGAAATGATTTTTTTACATCTATTAAGATGGCAATATGATTTTCATCCTTCCCTTTGTTAATATTATGTATCACATTGATTTGATGATGTTGAAACATACATCTCTGGAATAAATATTTCACTTGATCATGGTTTATGATAGTTTTAATGCTTTCACCTCTTATTTTAATTGTTGAATTCGGTTTACTAATATTTTGTTGTGGATTTTTGCATCTATGTTCTTTTTTTTATGTTCAACAGAAATGCTAGCCTCTTCTTTGTTTGGTTTTGGTATCAAGGTAATACTGGCCTCATTAAATAAGTTTGAAAATGTTGCTTTTTCTATTTGGGGGAGGGTTTAAGAAGGATTGGTATTTTTTCTTCTTTAAATGTTTGATAGAATTCAAACCACTGAAGCCATCTAGTCCTGGACTTTTGTTTATATGGAGATACTTGATTACTGATTTAGTCTCTTTCCTAGGATTTGATCACTTCAGATTTTCTAATTCTTCATGATTCAGTCTTCATGGGTTATATGTGTCTAGGAATTTATGCACTTTCTCTAGGGTGTTCAAACTGTTAGCAAAAAATTGTTGGTAGTAGTCCCTTATTCCTTTGTTATTTCTGTGGGCATCAGTTGTAATGTCTCTTCTTTCATTTCTGATATTATCTGAGTCCTCTCCCTTTTTCTCATGAGTTTAGTAAAATGTTTGTCAATTTTGTTTATCTTAAAAAAAATAGCTCTTAGTTTCATTGATCTTCTATTGTCTTTTTAGTCTCTGTGATATTTGCTTTCTTTTCCTAGATTTGGGCTTTGTTCTTCTTTCTCCAGTTCCTTGAGGTGTCAGGTTAGGTCGTTTATTTGAGATCTTACTATTCTTTTTCCTTAATTAAGACATTTATTCCCATGAACTCCTTTTTTCTATACCTCATGAGATTTGGTATGCTGTATTTGTAGTTTCATTTGCTTTCAGATTAAAACAAAAATCTCTTTTGGTTGCTTTTTTACCCAGTATTTGTTCAGTACTATGTTCAAAATATGTTGTTTACCTCCATATATCTATGAATTTTTTCAGTTTTCATCTTATAACTGATTTCTAGTTCCATACCATTGTGATATCAGGAAAGATGCTTAACATAATTTTTATATTCTTAAATGTATTCAGATTTTTTGTGTGGCCTAATGTGTTTAATGGTGGAAAATGTTTCATATTTGCTTGAGAAGAATGTGTTGTTGTTCAGTTTCTAAGTTGTGTCTGACTCCTTGAAGCCCGTGGACTGCAGTATGCCAGGTGTCTCTGTCCTCCACTATCTGCTGGAGATTGCTCAAATTCATGTCCACTGCATCAGTGATTCTATCTAACCATCTCATTCTTTGCCCCATCCCACACCGCCCCCCCCCCACCATCTCTTTGTGCCTTCAATCTTTCCCAGCATCAGGGTCTTTTTCAATGAGTTGGCTGTTCACATCAGGTGGCCAAAGAATTGGAGCTTCAGCTTTAGCACCAGTCCTTTCAATGAATGCTCATTGTTGAGTTCCTTTAGAACTGACTGTTTGATTTCCTTGCAATCCAATGGGCTCTCAAGAGTTTTCTCCAGCACCACAGTTTGAAAACATTAGTTCTTTAGCACCCAGCCAATTTTATGGTCCAATTCTGACATGCATACATGACTATTGGAAAAATCATAGCTTTGACTGTACAGACCTTTGTCAGCAAAGTGACGTATCTGCTTTTTAATATGCTGTCTAGGTTTGTCATGGGGCTTCCCTGGTGGCTCGGATGGTAAAGTGTAGCTTTCCTTCCAAGGAGAAAGTGACTTTTAATTTCATGGCTGCTACTGGATAAAATAGTCTATAAATATCTGTTATCTCCATCTGGTCTAACATGCAATTTAAGTCCAATGTTTCCTTACTGATATTCTTTTTTGGATGAAATATACTTTGTTAAAAGTGCGTTATTGACTTTCCCTGCATTATTTGTTGCTGTATGTTTCTCACTTCAGTTCTGTTAATATTCGCCCATAGGCCCTATCACGCCTTTTCATGTTGTTGTTGTTGTTGTTGTTGCTCCTCTGATGGGTGAATGCCACTGCCTTGACTTTGAGTCCACGATTCTTCTACTTCATTTAGTTTCCTTCATCTAGTTTCCTTGAACCACTTTACTGAATATTTGAGTTTAATCACTGGGTTCTTCAGCTGTGTGATTTGTTTGTTACTTTCTTATTTTCCCTTTTCTAAAATTCTCACTCTGTTTATGCATTGTTCTCCAAACTTCATTGAGCATCTTTATAACTATTATTTTGAACTCTTTATCAGGTAAATCACTTATCTTCATTTCATTAAACCTTACTTATTTCTAGTTCATGTTGGTGCCTATACTCCTTTCATTAAAAAATGGAGAATAATCAAAGCACATTTTCATCTTTGCTTTAGTATGTGACATTCTCTTTTCTCTTTACAATTCCAATAGTTTTATAAAAAATAATTTTTATTTTATTTTTTTTAATTTTTACTTTATTTTGCTTTACAATACTGTACTGGTTTTGCCATATATTGACATGAATCCACCACGGGTGTACATGAGTTCCCAATCCTGAACCCCCCTCCCACCTCCCACTCCATATCATCCCTCTGGGTCATTCCAGTGCACCAGTCCCAAGCATCCTATATCCTGTACCGTACATAGACTGGCAATTCGTTTCTTACATGATAGTATACATGTTTCAATGCCATTCTCCCAAATCATTCCACCCTCTCCCTCTCCCACAGAGTCCAAAAGTCCGTTCTATACATCTATGTTTCTTTTGCTATCTCACATACAGGGTTATCGTTGCCATCTTTCTAAATTCCATATATATGTGTTAGTATACTGTATTGGTGTTTTTCTTTCTGGCTTACCTCACTCTGTATAAGAGGCTCCAGTTTCATCCACCTCATTAGAACTGATTCTTTTAATGGCTGAGTAATACTCCATTGTGTATATGCACCACAGCTTTCTTATCCATTCATCTGCTGATGGACATCTAGGTTGTTTCCATGTCCTGGCTATTATAAACAGTGCTGTTATGAACATTGGGATACACATGTCTCTTTCAATTCTGGTTTCCTCGGTGTATATGCCCAGCATTGGGATTGCTGGGTCATAAGGCAGTTCTATTTGCAATTTTTAAAGGAATTTCCACACTGTTCTCCACAGTGGCTGTACTAGTTTGCATTCCCATCAACAATGTAAGAGGGTTCCCTTTTCTCCACACCCTTTTCAGCATTTATTGCTTGTAGGCTTTTGTATTGCAGCCATAAAACAGAATTTTTAAAGATTACTTTCTGATATCTTCCAGGTATAAAAATCAATTTTAAAATATACTGTCTTATGTATAGTTTAAAATATTATTTTCAAAAATCTCTAAGTTTATATAAGACAAAATTTATTTCTTGCTATTGTCCAAGTTAACGTTATTAACTCCTTAGGATAAATATACTGTGTTCTAAAGGTGATTTTTTTTCCTTTGTTTGCTTGTTTATTCAATTTATTAGAATTTCTAAAAACAAAAGATGTGCTTAGTGGCTCAGTTGTGTCCAGCTCTTTGTGACCTCATGGACTCTAGTCCACCAGATTCCTCTGTCAATGCCAGGAACTGACAAGAATATTGATACCAGGCAAGAATATCGGTATAGGTTGCCATGCCCTACTCCAGGGTATCTTCCCAACTCAGGGATTGAAGCCAGGTATCCTCCTCCAGGGCATCTTCCCAACCTGAGGATTGAGATCCTCCTCCAGGGGATCTTCCCAACTCAGGGATCGAACACAGGTCTTCCTCATTGCGGGTGGATTCTTTACCATCTGAGCCACTGGTAAAGCCCAAGAACACTGGTCTTCCTCATTGCGGGTGGATTCTTTACCATCTGAGCCACCGGTAAAGCCCAAGAACACTGGGATGGGTAGCCTATCCCTTCTCCAGCGGAAATTCTCAATTCAGGAACCAAACCCGGTTTCCTGTATTACAGGTGGATTCTTTACCAGCTGAGCTACCCAGGAAGCCCCAATCAACAAAAGGTAAGTATTCTTTTCTCATATTCTAGTTATATCCATTGCACCAGTAAAATAATCAGGTTAATTTGGTGATGGGAGGTGAGTAATAAGATGTATTTAGAAATGACTACATTTACTGAAATAGTGTCCCCTTCTTTTTAGAATGCATCATCACTTTCTTGTACAGTTAATTAGTGTAGTACTAGTAATTTATCACTAGTTATTATTTAATATTCTTTAATTTTCCATTATCATTTAATCATTATTAATGTTATTAAATACACAAAATATATATATTAATTTTGTCAGCTATATGCCGAACACTTTAGGCTTGGTTTTCAAAAAACTCTATTTGCCATTTTACTACTGGATAAACTGATGCAAAAAATTTTAAACATCTTATAGGAAGTAATAGAGGTAAGAGTGAAAGTCTAAACCCTAGCTGTTACATTGTTCTTTATTTCTACCATAAATTATATAAAGCCTCATTAAAATCTTTTGCTGAATATTTTAATATATGTACATAAACTTCTTTAGAACTAAGATAAAGAAACTAGAAACCTCATTTTGTTTATAAAGCTATAAGCTATATATATATAAACTTTATTGTTATGTATCTACGGATGAGTAAAATTAGTCACTTAAATTAAGAGAATTTGCCCTATAAAATTATTTGCTATAATGATAGGCGTACTATTAAAAAGTGTGACGTGTTGGTTATTGCTTTATGCTAAGTTGATAGCTAGATTTTAAGGTTCACAGAATCACTACATAGGAAAATAAAAGCTTATCAATAATATCTACCATTTGCTAGATGTTATTTAAAAAATAAGTTTTACCATTCTCTTTAACAATAATATTTGCATCTGTAAACAAGCAGTCTAATAGGAATGGATAAATCATAAATAAACACATTGAGTCAAACCAGGGTCAGCAAACCTTGCAAGTTATTATCATAAATGCCTGTCAGCAAGCATACATAAAAGTGTAGATGTCACTGCTTGGTTCCTAGTGGAGAGACATCTATACCACAGCCTCCCTTTCCCTACAGCTGGCACCTCTGATTACACATTGCAAAGGCAGATGTGTGCTGACCACAGCAAAGGCAAAGGCACAATGGAACTAGTGTGGAATATTATTATAGCATTATTGTTTACTGAGCCTCCATCTGCCAGAAAGCTCAAGTGATTACACACAATATATCTTCCTGGACATACTCTTTGCCTTTTCTTTCCCTTGTCTGGCCTAAGTTTTCTTTACTTCAGTAAATTGACTGTGTTTACATACACAAAATGGCCCTGCTGTTTTTTAAAGCAACATACTCCACTTTTGCAAATAGAGGCAAAACACTTTCAGTACCATTAACATGCACACTACATATGCACATACCCACTGATAGCAGGGAGATAGAGAGGACTGGGAGAAGACTTTGCTACCTAAAACAAGTCTTATGCTTTTATATTTTAACTCAAGTCTATGAACGGATAGTGAGGTGTGTGAAATTATAAGTAGAACATTCGATATACACATATGTTGTAGAGACGGTAGATAGCTGATTTCTACAGAAGTCATCTCGCTTCCATGAGAGCATTCCTCACCCCACATGAGGCCCACAGCTAAAGCTGATTACTCAGATTCTCCTCTCCTGTAATTTGCAGTTAGGATTCAGAGACACTGAGTGAGTGGTTAGAGGTTTATATGTTCCAAAAGGTAACATATACACACGTATGTGCTTTATATAGCCATGTTTCACAAAGTGAACAGGGAAATGGAGAAAATTGTTTATTCCATAACACCACAGAAGCAGAGATAAAAGTGAGTGGATTCCTGAGTACTTCTCATATTCCAATTGAGTCCCTCTGGTTGAGGGCTGTTTTCATTCCTATGCTTGAGTTCTGTGAGGTACCCCAATACATAATTAGGAAATTCATCACATCCTTAAGCTGCCTAGATTGTTTAAGTCATAATGTCATAAATGTGCATCAATTTAAAGGGTGAGTTTGAAAGATCATTGCTTTGAGTAATTAAAAAGTCACTCTGTTGTGTCCAACTTTGGGCGATCCCATGGACTATACAGTCCATGGAATTCTCCAGGCCAGAATACTTGAATGGGTAGCCTTTCCCTTCTCCAGAGGATCTGCCCAACCCAGGGATGAAACCCAGGTCTCCTGCACTGCAGGCAGATTGTTTACCAGCTGATCCACAAGGGAAGCCCAAGAATACTGGAGTGGGTAGCTTATCCCTTCTCCAGCGGATCTTTCCCACCCAGTAATCAACCCAGGATCTCCTATATTACAGGCAGATTTTTTACCAAATGAGCAATCAGGGAAGCAGAACCCTGCAAGGACAATTCTTTAACATTTGGGCTATCATAGTATTCCCTGTCCACTAGACAATGCCTGATAGAGAACCTCCTTAACTTGCAAAATACAATGACTCTTTGGAGTTCCTCTATAGAGAAAAAATTATAAGACTTTATTACAAAAATAAATTGTTGGTGTTTAGTCACTGAGTCATGTCTGATTCTTTTGTAACCCCATGGACTCTAGCTCACAAGCCTCCTCTGTCCATGGGATTTCCCAGGCAAGAATACTGGAGTGGGTTGTCATTATCGTCTCCAGGGAATCTTCCCAACCAGGGATCAAACCTGCATTTCCTGCTTGGCAGATAGACTCTTTACTATTGAATCACCTCGGAAGCCAATGAAAATAAATACATGATCTTAAAATAAGACATTAAAAATAATTTTACTTGGGTAAAAAGACAAATACTTTGGGAATTTGGACCAAATCTGCATTTCACCCTACATATTTGCTGCTTTCTGGGCATTATACAATCAGTTCCACTTGATTTCTCATACCTGAGACAGATGTTTCAGAATTAGAGCAAACTCCAGTGAAACCAAGGCATAGATAAGTCAGCATGTCAGAGTAGGAAGATAACACATTTTTGAGCTAGATGGCTCTAGTTTCAAACCCCAAATTCTCTATTAACTATATGTATGATCATCGACAAGTTAATTTATCACTCCAAGTCATATTCTTTCTCCTGTGAAAAACAGGGCAAATGAATCAGTATGAGAAATAAATTAAATGAGATACATTTGTCATATAGTTTGAATTGTATGTGATACACAGTAAGTGTACAGAGCATTAATTCCTTTCCAAATTTGATAATCCTTTGGATTTGATGCTAACTCACAATCAAATTAATAAGGCTGGACAGTGGTGACAGAGGTGCTTGTGTGTTAATGTTCCCTAAACTATTGTTCCCATAGGTCCCAGAGGTCTTTCAGTGTTATTTGTTAACACCAATGAAAAAGAATCGTTCTATTCATTCTAGAATCAAGTTTCATTATGTATCTGTTTAGAACATTACCTACAACAATGTCAAATACCAGCTGTTGATCACTAATGAGGTAGTCATCAGCTAACCATTATATGATTTATCACGGTAGTATTCATAGCAACAATCTGAGTTAGCTATTGCTATATTTATTTTAATACTATGAGATATGAGGTTTGAAGAGGTTAGGTAAGTTTCTCATTCAAGGTCACCAGCCAGGAGATGTCAGCGTCAGGATTCAAAGCCAATTTTGTTTGGTTTCCAAAGTCAATATCATAACCAGCCTCCTTTGTATCTAGACCATTAAAGTAATGGTGGCTAACTTTTCAGAATCTGACAAGAACCCAGGAGAGTAATAGAAAAAAGAAAAGTAGGTGATTCCACAAAATAGCATCAGGGAAAAAAAATGCAGTTTATCTCCTCTTTTTTCTCAGCTATTATTTCATAATGCCATTCTGTGATATATTTTCCAATTTCAAAGTTGTACCAGCAATCATTTCATTTTGATCTTATTTTTCTTATTTTTTAAAGCTTGTGCCTCTGTGGCTGAGCTAATTTTACTGCTTTAGGTTGTGCTTTCTATCTTCCTTCTTTCCTTCTGTCTTTCCTCCATCCCCCTCCCCTTCTCCTTTCCCTCCCTCCCTCCTCCACCTCTTTCTTTCTTTTGTAATTCCAGGCCATGTGAACACACAGGA